>JAUCMX010000497.1:0-12059 GCA_033459395.1 Hemibagrus guttatus | reverse complement strand
TCACTCACATTCTTTATCTCATCCTACATGCACAGTTATCTCATCGTGTTATGTCTACAAACGCATTCACATTCAAACTCCTCAGACTCATCACTCATCAGATAAAATAAATTGGGGAAGAAAAAGCACAAAATGCCCCCTTTACCTTCAGGAATCCAACCTGAGCAGGGAACTAAAAAAACACTTTCACATGTTCCCAAACCACAGGAGAGAGCACTCCCACAGGTTGATGAACAAAGGGAGTCCTCCTCGACAGTGGCGCAGGTACATGCAATCCGGGAGATTTCTTTTGCTGAGGGTGATTCTGATCCAGATCCTCTGGTCAGTTTTGAGGACAAATCTGGGGAGGCAGAAACCCTCTCACTAATGGATACTCCGTGTCCATTCACGGGGATCCAAGTGAGTGGATGCCTCTCACCCGAATCCCTTCTGGATCAGTCTGATGTGCTCACCAGCACACCGTCGGGGTCACCAAAAGGTCACAAACCCATTAGACACCCCCATACAACTAGAAAATTAGTTCAATGGGGTCTCAGCATACATGAAAAATATTGCATCCTGGGGGACTCCAATGTGGGTAGAATTAAATCTCACCCATTTGCTGATGTTCAGATTGACAGTTACCCGGGTGCCACATTTAGACACGCTGAGAACTTGATCAAAAAAGCACGGGTTCACGTGACCGTAGAACAAGTGATTTTATCCTTTGGGATAAATCACCGGTGCCAAAAACTTAAAATGACAGCAATTAAGGAAATGCAGCGGACTCTGAAGGCGGCGAGAGATACATTTCCCAATGCCGCTATCAAGATCCCACTCATTAACTTTTCCAGGTCATTAAGGGCAGAGGAACAAATGATCCTGGATAGCCTCAATAATCACATCCGGAGGAACATACCTCACCTGCCATTATTGCCCAGTACACAATTTTCGGTGGGTGGGGATCAAATTCACTGGACAACAGACTGTGCTCAGGCCATGCTCCAACATTGGGCCGAGCACTTAAACTTTGTAGCCCTGTAAACCCAAAATTGGGATCTCAAAGGGGGAGTGAGGTGATTAACCTGTCTAAACACCTCATACCCACAAGGGGGCAATCAAACCTTTTAAATAGAGGTCTCTCTTTCATCCCAACTCCCAGATTAAATTTAAATAGAAAAAAAGAACTGATCGCAGACACACAGAAATATCATAGAAGACTGATATTAGCGGCCTTTTATAGATATAATAAGGAAACAGAAATCCCTCCATTCACTGGGAAGTCCACTTGGACTCCCAAATTATCTCAAGTCCCTAACACTATCCGACAGATAATTCGGGCGGATAAATATGCGATCAGGAACATACCCTGGAATGACAGGGAATCTCCTAATCTGGGATGGGATGAGAGACAGGCCTTACAACAATTACGCGACAACAGATCCATTGTCATCAAGTCGGCCGATAAAGGCAGCACCGCAGTGATAATGGATCGTAGAGCATATATAAAAGAGGCGGAACGACAACTGAACCAAGAGGAATATTATAAAAAACTCTCGGAGCCTATTTTCCTCAATACGGTTCCTATCGTACGGGGCATACTCACCAAATTGAGGGAGGAGGGTTATATAAATAAAAAAACAAGAGACTTACCTGATGGGTCCCGACGATCCACGTCCCAGGTACTTCTACCTCCTCCCTAAAATTCATAAGGAACCACATACCTGGAGCGTTCCTTTTGAGATGCCACCGGGCCGCCCCATCGTCTCTGACTGTGGCAGTGAAACACAAGCCACAGCAGAGTACGTTGAACACTTCCTCAATCCTATCAGTACCAGACACCCCAGTTATATCAGGGATACCTATGATTTTATTGGGAAAATAAAAGATCTATCTCTCCCTCCTGACTGCTTCCTATTCACTATCGATATAGATAGTTTATATACAAACATCGAAACACCAGCTGGAATGGAAGCTGTCAGAGAGTGGTTTGCCAGATTCCCTGATCAGAACAGACCTGAAGAGGCTATTTTGAAATTGCTAGAGATTAACCTCACAAAAAATGATTTTGAGTTTAACTCTAAGCATTACCTCCAGGTCAAGGGCACAGCCATGGGCAAAAAATTTGCCCCCTCCTATGCCAACATATTTATGGCAAGATGGGAGGAAGGAGCACTGGCAGCCTGGGAGACTAAACCCTTAAGCTATTATAGGTTCCTTGATGACATTTGGGGTGTTTGGACAGGGACAGAGGATCAATTCAAGCAGTTTGCAGACCACCTCAACAGTTTCCACCGCTCCATAAAAATCAAATATATACGTTGGACAAAGGGGGTGTCAATTTTTTGGACACAGTAACCTATAAGGGAAAAGGGTTTGTGGAGATGGGCAAGTTAGATGTCAGAGTCTATTTTAAAGACACTGACACACATGCACTTCTCCACAAATTGAGCTATCACCCAAAACATACTTTCAGGGGCATTGTGAAATCTCAAATACAGAGATTTCACAGAATATGCACCCAACCCGAGGATTTCCTGGAGGCCAAGAGGATTCTCTTTCGTGCGCTCCAGAAACGAGGTTACTCCCGCTCCTTTCTGAGAAGTAGTGGAAATAAATTTCTTGAAAAGAAGATGATTGACAGCGGGGAAATGATCCCTCTAATCACAACTTTCTCAGAGGGGAGTGTCCAACTCAACAGGATGATGAAACACAACTTTCATCATTTCCTCAGTGGAAATAGGGTGTTAGACAATCATAAAATTATTTCAGCCTACCGCAAAAACAAAAATTTAAAAGATATGCTAGTTCGAAGCAGGTTACCTCCCTCAGAAGAAGAAAAGAGGAAACCTGCCCCGCCTGTGGAATTAAGGCTGAAACGATGGATTACCAATCCAAAAACAAAAACAATCCATGAGATTTCACCCGCCTTAAAACATGACACGGCTAACTGTGTTTATTTGATTTATTGCATGAAATGCAGTAAACAGTATGTGGGGGAAACCAGCAATACTTTGGCGGTTAGGCTGACACAACATAGACATAATATTAAACATAGAAAGGAATCACACACTTTGATTGTCCAACATTTTATAAATCATGGTATTGAATCCCTAAAAATCATGGGATTACAGTACAATAGATGGTGGTCTGATAACGCTAGGAAACATGCAGAAAGAGCATGGATCAATAGACTGAGTTCCATGTATCCATGGGGTTTGAATGAACAATCTAGAGTGACATAGTACTCTTGTTCACAATAACAAAAACAGAGATGTCGGTGCTTGGTGACTGGGAGGTAGGCCAGTGCCTAACGTGGATGCTGGATTTGTCCGTCTCCATGCCCCAACCCTAACCCTAATCCCTAACCCTAATCCCTAACCCCTACCCCTAATCCCTAACCCTACCCCTAATCCCTTCCCCTAATCCCTAACCCTAATCCCTAATCCCTAACCCTAATCCCAAACCCCCACTACTCCTTGCCCTGGGTGGGGGATTGGACATGTTCTGGCGTTACAGCTTTTTCCCTAATCTAACCCTAACCCTAACCCCTAACCCTAACCCTAACCCTTTTCCACTTGAGACTTGCATGGTGAAACATTCTTTCTGTATACACAGTACTACATTTATAAATTAGCTCAAAGTTTTTGCTAGTTTATATAATCATTTTGGTTTTGCAATTGACATTTTTTATACATACAATTCGGTTTCCATTTTTCTTTTTTTGATTTCAAAAACAATTTTTTTGTGTGCAGATTACCTTTACGGAATCTTCACTAACAAAAGGTAAGTCAAAGCCTGAAGAAGGTTTTTTTTTAAAAACCGAAACGTCGCGACTGACTTACCATTTATTTCTACTTCAATTTTTCTATCAATTTTTTCTTAGATAAACAAACATGCCTTTTAGGCATCCAAGCACACGTGTTGGTCAAATCAGACCGCTGTTGTGGTCGGACCACATTACCCACCCCAGACCACAGTTGCGTCAGCCACGGTCCTTTAGTGTGGGTGCTAGAAACATTGACCCAGGAAGGTATCGGCTTCCGGGCAATGATGAAAACTATCTGAAGCGTACATATGTGCACAATTTTTGGAACCAGGGGGAACGTGTTTTTAGACGTCCCCCCAATAGAATTAATCCAATTGCTCATTGGAGCAATATTGCCAGATCCTGTAGCGTGGATAACAGGAGAAATGGTAGGTACCAAAATATACGAGACACAAACAGCCATCAGAATAGGCCTTGGACAAGTGTCACAAATAACAAGAGACACCCATCTAGAAACGATCGGGCGGTGAGGTTCAGTACCGCACCCACCCAACAATTCCACCAGGGGAACCTGGACAAGGCCTATTATAAAAAAGACACAAGACAACCTAAACACAAGACCAATAAAAGATCAAGCAACCACACATCCAACAACAAACAAAGATGACCCGAATCAGACAAAATTCAATGGATTGGTCAAAAGAATTTTCGAACTTTTAAGGTCACATCACCACCTTGAAAACGTTTCAGTTGACAACGACATGGGACCACCTACCTTTTCATGGCTCACAAAGTATCTTGGGGAGGTGGTGAGACCCGCCAAGATCACACCGGAAACAAAAACTCTCCTGGATGGGAATGCAAAAAATTGGTCATACACAAACAGATTAATACTGCAAGATCACTATGCACAGTGTATTGATCGGGAAGTGGATGAGTTGCAGGGCTTGGTGGTCACTAACTGGTCACCAGCATTCACACGGGCAGAAAAAAAGTACCGGAACAAGTACAAAAAGAGACATGTGAGGGAAGCGATTGAAAAGGTGAAGGCCATACTTACCGCTTTGTGGGACGAACCGGCACAGGTCCCAACACCTGAACAGGTCCTGGCATCTGAACAGGCCTCACCACCCACAGAGGTTAATCTACAAGAGGAACGATTGTCTGAGGACACAGAGTTCCCAACCACAGCACCACAGCCAACATTTCCCACTACCACAACCCCTCAGTTTCCACCTCCACGCTCTCCCAGAGCTCCCAGACGGAACCAGGTAACAACAATAACTGAGCAAAGCACCAGAAAACAAAATCCGGCAGTGATCAGCGATAAGGAAATCCCTGAGATATCCGAAATTAACATACATCCCGGGACCCAAGAGGGTAACCGGACAACAGCACCCACTCATACTCACAAACCCCAGTGGGCCCCAGGGGAGGTATGGTCTCAGGTCGTGATTGTTCACCCTGAAATACCCAATCCCGAGCTAAACGAGGCAATTGAGCAAGGCCCTCAACCAACTGGAGGGGAAGTGATGCCCACAGAGGGGGTGCAAACAAGCACCCCAGAAAGGGTCATGGCTGAATTACAGGGTGCAAAAGAAAGGGAGATCTTAGTAGAGATTCCACCACCAGTTGACTCCCTTCTCTGCGCTTCTGAACAAGACCTCAACAATAGCTCTTTAATGATGCCTCAACTAACCCCAATGAGGACACCAGAACCACCCGGGACATTTAGGCCCACCAGACACCTGATAACACAAAGAAAGATGGTGGACTGGAGCCTTAATGTCAGAAAAAAATGGTGTATCATTGGGGACTCAAATCTTAGCAGAATTCCAGCCCACAACAATAAAGACCTCCAAATAGATAGCTACCCTGGGGCCACGTTTAGACACGCGGAGGCTTTCATATCAAAGGCCAATGTACAAACCACAGTAGAGATCATCATACTGGCCTTTAACATAAACCACAGGACCCAAAAACGAAAAGAAACAGGGGTGAAAGAACTACAAAGGGCAGTGAAAGCCACCAAAGAGAAGTTTCCTCACGCCTCTATTTGGATCCCCCTGGTCAATTATTCCAAGACCCTACCAATAGAAGAACAAATCATTCTAACAGGACTAAACGCTCATATCAAAAGAAACATGCCATTTTTACCGGCATTACCTGGGACCAAATTCCAGGTCGCTAAGGACCAGATCCACTGGACACCAGCCTGTGCTAAGGCAATGCTCCAGCATTGGTCGGATCACTTAAACTTCTAAGCCCTTCAAACCCTAATCGGGGGAGTCACAAGGGTCTGGAAGTGGTCAACCTATCCAGAAACTTCAGACCCACCAATGATCACATAAGATTGTTAAATAAGGGCTTATCCTTTGTTCCGACACCAAAAATTAACATAAACCTAAAAAAACAACTTCAATTTGATCTACAGGCATATCATAGAAGATTACTACTCACAAGTTTCTTCAGATACAAAAAAACAACAGAGCCCCTTCCATTTACCCCAAAATCTGACTGGACCCCAAAATTGTCCCAAGTACCCAACCAAATGAGAAAGATTATTAGAGCAGACAAATATGCTATCAAAACCCTGCCCTGGAATCACCTTCAAAGGCCTAACCTCACCTTGGCTGAAAAGCGAGCCATAAAAGAACTCCAGCACAGTAATAACATTGTGCTCAAACCGGCAGACAAGGGCAGCGCGGTAGTGATCATGGACAGGATAGCTTATATTGGAGAAGCATACCGCCAATTAAATCAGTCACAATACTATAAAAAACTAAACGAATCTTTGGCCTCCAAAACAGACCCAAAGATCTTAAAAATTCTACATACGCTTAAGGAAGAGGGCTACATAAATAGAAAGCAGTTGACCTATTTGAGGGGGGTGGATAACCCACGCACCAGGCGATTCTACCTCCTACCTAAAATTCACAAAGACCCCAAATCATGGAGTATCCCATTTGAAATGCCGCCGGGACGACCAATTGTCTCTGACTGTGGCAGTAACACTTATGCCACAGCGGAGTTCATTGAGCATTACCTCAATCCCATCAGCAACCAACATCCCAGTTATATTAGAGACACATATGATTTTATTGATAAAGTCAGGAACCTTGTTTTACCGATTGACTGCTTCCTGTTCACCATTGATATTGATAGCCTGTACACCAATATCGGCACATCTGCTGGGGTCGAGGCCATCATGGAGTGGTTCAAAAGATACCCGGACGGAAAAAAACCAGACAAACATGTCATAGACCTGTTGAAGATCAATCTGACAGAGAATGACTTTGAGTTTAACTCTGAGTATTTCCTACAGGTCAAGGGAACGGCCATGGGAAAACGGTTTGCCCCCTCCTACGCCAATATCTTCATGGCGAAATGGGAGGAAGAAGCATTATCCGCCTGGCCCATTAAACCACTACACTACTTCCGGTTCCTCGATGACATCTGGGGCGTCTGGAAGGAATCTGAAAAAGAGTTCAAAGAGTTTGTTAACCATCTTGACCACTTCAATGAATCTATCAAAATCAAATACAACTTACACCAATCAGCAGTCAATTTTTTGGACATGATTACCTACAAAGGGGATGATTTCAAAAACACACACAAGCTACAGACTAGAGTTTACTTTAAGGAAACAGATACCCATGCACTCCTACATAAAAACAGTTTCCATCCAAGGCACACCTTCAAAGGGGTCCTCAAATCGCAGCTCCTGAGGTTCCACTTAATCTGCTCTTATCCAGAGGATTTTTGGAAGGCAACCAAGATTCTATTCGGAACTCTTAGGAAGCGGGGATATTCCCGTTCTCTTTTGAGAAATTGCCTGAAAAGATTCCTTGGGGGTGGGACAGGTGAAGGTGTAGCCACAACGGAAAACCTGGAAATCATCCTATTTGTGTCTACATACTCAAACTGTAGTGTCATCCTAAACAGGAAGATTAAAGAAAACTTCAAAAAATTCACAACTAAGGAAACGGGACTGGACAAGTACAAAATAATCTCAGCATATAAGAAAAACAACAATTTGAAGGACTTACTGGTAAAGAGCCAGTTAACAGTCCAGGAAGACTGGAAAACAAAAGAAGTTAACCTACCGGAATTCCAGCCCAAACGGTTTATCACTAACCCAAAATCAAAACAAATTTACAAAATCTGCCCACCCTTACCACAACATATCTCCAACTGCATTTATTTAATATATTGTAATAAATGCAATAAACAATATGTTGGGGAAACGGGCAACACCCTGTCTACTAGAATGACCCAACACAGATACAACATTCGACAAAGAAAAAATACACAAACTATAGTCGTCAAACACTTTATACTCCATGGCCTGGAAGCTCTGAGAACTATGGTCCTCCAACACAACAGGACCTGGACCCGGAATGCCCGAAGACGGGCAGAAGAGCAGTGGATCATCAAACTGAGCTCAAGGCATCCTTGGGGTCTCAATGAGAAATGAGACACAAGGACCACGGATGGACCTTAGGCAGGCCCGTGCCAAACGTCGGTCTTACCTGGTTAAGACCACGGCCTGGGGAACCCTTACCCTAACCCTAATTCCCAACCCTAACCCCTAACCCTAAATCCCAAACATAACCCTAATTCCTAACCCTAACCCTAACCACTAACCCTATCCTAACCCTAACCACTATCTTTACCCCCACTTTAGCCAGCCTGCTAACACTAACATGCCAATGCTAGAATGCTAACCCTAACCCAACCCTAACCCTAACCTCCTAAATACCCTAATTTCAACCTTTTCTGCTACTTTAGCCTACATGCTAACATGCTAACATGCTAATGCTAACATGCTAACACTAACCCTAACACTAAAACCCTAACTTCAACCTTTTCTGCTACTTTAGCCTATATGCTAACATGCTAATGCTAACATGCTAACACTAACCCTAACACTCTAAAACCCTAATTTCAATCTTTTCCGCTACTTTAGCCAACATGCTAACATGCTAATGCTAACATGCTAACACTAACCCTAACACCCTAAAACCCTAATTTCAACCTTTTCTGCTACTTTAGCCTACATGCTAACATGCTAACATGCTAATGCTAACACTAACCCTAACCTCAATCTTTACCCCTATTTTAGCCTGCTTGCTAATACTAACATGCTAACGTTACTCTAACGCTAACCCTAACCCTAACTCTAACGTCCATAAACCCTACTTTAGCTCAGATGCTAACACTAGCCCTGATGCTAACCCCAAGCCCTAACCTTAACCCACCCCATGCACTGTTACCTGTAATGGCTGTGTAATCACACCATTATTACACAAGGTGCCACCTCATGAATATTCATGAGTTTGGACCGTGTCTGTGTCAAATATGCACAGATAGGATTCTGGTCCATCTTAAAATGACAACTTTAAACATTAATATCTCGGGAACCGTTCTAGCTATCGACATCCCGTTTTTTTTGCCACGCACAACTCAATCTCCCCTATCCATTTAGTAACTTTCCACCGAGGACAAACGATATACCGTCCTCGATAAAACAATACCAAAAGATGGGATAACCCATCCAAATCCACCAGAATCCAAGCTGGGGAGGGGCTTACGCCTCACCCCTTGGGGAACCGACCCAGTAGAAGCCTGATGGCTGCCTGAAGGATTCCAAAACTCCGTTTAGAGTTGGAATAGGTAGGGCCGCTCTCCGCTGGATTGCTACCCGACCAGAGTCATCTGGAGGTAGTGTTTTACATGCTGCACTCTGGACCTCTGGTTTAGATAGGAGGGGAACATTCTGAGCATCTCGGATACCTTGCGGTGTTAACGAAGAGGTGCTCGTCTGCGACCCTGACGGGCCTCCTAGACGCCAAGGCCATTTAGCTAGATTCCACTCGGATGACAGACCTCAGCCACAGGCTCTGTCCGGGTGACTCGGGAATCCTTGCGGTGTTAACGAGAGTCATTCCGGGCAGAGCAAGGTAGGTAAACCGGCCTCTCTGGGTCCACTTGGACAGCACGCAGGGTGGTGGTCTGAGGCCAACAGACCTTAAATGGGGCCAAGTCTTCTTACCGATGATTAGCATCGACCATGCACCAGTCCATGGCGCACTACACCACACCCACCTGTTATTATCTTCATAGTTTAGCTAAAACATAATTTAGAGTAATAAAAATTTAAACTGAAATAGCTAAATAGGAGCAGTAGTGACAACAACAAATAGTACGATAGATAGCTTCAGCCACTATGGATCAAACATAGGATTTACCAATATATTTTAAACATAGGATTAATATATGATTGGTCAATCAATAGGCTTAAAATGATAGAATTAGGCTTATAACAGCATTATCCAACAGATTTTAAGGTGACCTAATTTATAGCAGCTATCTAGCTAGTATTCAAACCATATGAATCACTTTTTTGATTGGACATGGGACACAAGCCGAGGAGTGATCGACCTGCGGCTGGCCGCCTCAGAGGAGGGTGTTTAGTGACGAAAGGCCGAAACACCCAGAGAATCTGAGGAGCACTACTGATGATGTGTCCTGAAATTTAGCATAGGGCAAAAATTCTCTGAATAAATAAATAAATAAAACAAATAAAAAACAACCTTAATCAGTAGAATAGGCCACACATTTAGCAGCAATAAAAGAGGTTGTGACCCACTCAGTCCAGTGGCTATCACCTCTTTTGCAAGAGCGGTAGCATTGCTTAACAAGCGCCGGCCCGTGCACTTTCCTTGTCTCCCTATACAACCACGCAGTCTTCTGGGCTGTGATGGGGGGGAGTCATTGTATATTCCACAAACCTAACCCTAACCCTGACCACGGCCTGGGGTGTTCCCTATCCCCTTCCCCTTCCTAAACCCTAACCCTAACCCTAATTCCCACCCCAAAACACAAACCTAACCAGCCAGTGCCGCCTGGGTCCTGGTGGGCTTTTCACCAATGTTCTTCCACTGCTTCAACCACCAGCACCTAGAAAACAGGAAAAGCCACAATTAGTGGATATAAACAAGTAAAATTAAAATACTTACCTGTTGTGGAAAAAAGGAAATACTCACCTGCCCTGAAAAATGGAGAAAAAAACATTAAAATGTTAATTTAATAACATTTTCTTGCCTAAAAAAGTCTCCATGAAAAAAAGTGATGAACTTTGCCCTAGATTCATCCAGCAGAGTCATGCTCCCAAAAATGGAGCGTGGAGGACATCTAGTGGATGAAAAAAGCAACAACAAGTTTAAAATACTTACCTGCTCTGGAAAAAATATTATTTAGCCAGGGGTGGAGCCAAGCTTATAAAAGCAGACAACCCAGAAGGGAGAGAGCTTCTAGAAGCCAGCCACAGACCAGTAAACCTCATGGTAAGGTTACATAGAGGTTACAGAGAGAATGCCCACTATTGTTAGCTTGGGGGTGCCTGATACAGAGTAGGATGGGCTGGGGGTGCCAATAATTAAGGATTCAGTTGCCCACTACTGTCTGGGGGTGCCTGAAGTTGTTCCGGACCTGCAACTCACAGAAAAAGAAAACACCATTAGAGGACACCGAAATCATCCCCTTTGTTTCTACTTTTTCAGACAGTAGTGTGATTTTGAATAGACGAGTCAAAGAGAACTTTAACAAATTCATGGGGGAGGGGGAAATTCTCCATGGACATAGGGTTATTTCAGCCTACAAAAAGAATCCCAACCTAAGGTATCAATTAGTCAGGGCATCACTGGCCCCACCTCAGCAACATAAAAGGAAGAACAAAATAGAGTCTCAGTTCTGTCCCAAACGGTACATTTCCAACCCCAGAACCAAGGAGGTCTTCACAATTGGGGACACATTCAATCCAAGGGTCCCTAATTGTGTTTACCTAATTTATTGCAATAAATGCAAATTACAGTATGTAGGTGAAACAGTAAATACTTTGTCCACCAGAATGATGCAACATAACTACAATATTAGAAAGGGGAGGGACATACACACTTTGGTTGTCAAGCACTTTTGCAAACATGGTTTGGGGGAACTGAAATGCATGGTGCTTGAACACAATAAAAATTGGACTTGTAATGCCCGACGAAGGGTAGAAGGAAAATGGATCGGGAGACTAGGCTCACAACACCCATGGGGTCTTAATGAGAAGGGACACATGGGATGATCAAGGGTGGAATGCCAGGCAGGCCTGTGCCCAACGTGTGTTTCAGTCTGACTGAGACCACGGTCCGGGGTCTATAACCCTAATCCCCAACCCCAACCCTAATCCCCAACCCCAATCCTAAACCCCAGCCCCAACCCCTAACCCTAACCCTAATTCCTAACCCTAATTCCAACCCTTAAT
>JAUCMX010000496.1:0-12068 GCA_033459395.1 Hemibagrus guttatus | reverse complement strand
AGAAGAAAGAGAGGCTAAAAAAACCCCACAAATACAATGTTGAATTTTAATGTAGGCTGCAAACAAGTTTTATTCTGGGAGACGCGGTAAAAAACGGAGCAAAAGAAAGCATTTTTTCCTTATGTGCATAATAAACCAGATCCACTGCCACTGAAATGAGCTGGAATACTTGAGTGTACTTGATTTGCGAGCATAATCAGGATTTTAGGAGCTTCTCCAGGTTTCTGCTGATACCAGTGTAAGTAGTGACCATATGAGCTATAATAAGAATGAGAGCTGCTGTAGAGTCATGAAGTGTTAAAATCAAAGCACTATAAACACTCCCAGAGCACTGAAGCATGTGTTGCCAATGAAAAGTCTCCTCTAACTATGGAAACACCTTTACCACATTCCCCCAATCTTACTGGAATTCCCACATTATCAGAATCTTTAGTGGAGTCCTCTGTTGCTGTGAATAAATCTCAATGATTCAGTTGGTCACAGTGTCAGTGAGCAACACAACCCCAAACTCCACACCATGAGGCTGTAGTCATGAGGTGATCAGACTGCAGAGAACAACAGCACTACCAGAGCAGAGTAAAGTCCATCACCACTGACACAAGCCAACAGACCGAAGGACACTGTGCCTGACCCAGGCCTAAAAGACATGTGCAGCAGTACTGTCCCTTTAAAAGCGAGTGAGATGGGTTTTAATTGGGCTTTCATTCAGAGGTTATAAAACTGGCATTAGTGACATCTTTGGAAAGCACCCCTATCTAGCATTGCCTCATTTCCGGAGTGCCGTGTGAACGCCTGTGAGGTAAGAGTTGTTTGTTATAATTGAATGGTAGCCTGCCATCTCCTTTTTGACCTTTTGCCATCTGGCCGACGCTACAGAGCAGCAACTACCAGGGCAGCCAGGCACAAGAACAGTTTCTTCCCCCAAGCAATCTACCTTTTGAACAGTTGAATGTTCCCAACATTGGGCAATAATAAAAAATAAAAATAAAAAGTGCAATAACCTCATATTTATTTGTTACCACCCCCACATCCCTACATCTCAACTCATTCTATTCTATCCTGTACATACAAATTACTTTATTTTCCTATTTAAATATGTGTATTTTTATTTCTCATTCTATTTTTTTGTTGTTGTTATTTGTATTGTTGTTGTTATCTCTGTGCACTGGAGCTTGTAACACTAAAACAAATTCCTTGTATGTGCAAACATACTTGGCAATAAAGATCTTTCTGATTCTGATTCTGACTGTTTATGCAGAGTTCACTTGAGACTGCTTTATCTTTAGTGTGGGCTGAGGATCCGGATGGGATGCTTGTAATGATCTCTAAAGGGCATCCTCATGTGGATTAAACTGACGGTTAACAGGTATGTCTTTTTTTTTTTTTTTAAATAAAGATTTGTTTAGCTTAATTAGCAACTTTTAATTTGTTGGTTTATGTTGTAGCTACTCAGCTAATGGTGGGCTAAGTAACATTGCAGCAGGTTTTGGGCTTTTGGGCTCGTATGACTGTCTGAGAGAGTTGCTTCTGCGTCCGTTTGTGGTAACTATTAGGAAGCTGGACGGTGTGAAAGTCATTTACCTTCTCGTCGTAACGGATTATCCGGACACCGCGATATTGGTTGGCGGGGTTGTCCGACTGGAATAGGCCATTGGCACGGCGGTATTTGGTGGATTTGCTGCTGGATCTGCGCCTTTGGTGTGAAATAATTCTTATTTTCTGTTCTAGCTTGCAAGATTGTGGAACTGGACTGACCAATACGGTTGTTTGATGCTTTATAATCCCCCAGGTTAAACGGTCACAGGTATAACTTTAGATTGTAGCCGGAAGTGGTGTATTTTGGTGTGCTCGGTTCGCACACAAGACGTCACCATTTCGTTTTGTTCCCGGGAAATTTCTGTTTTGGTTTTCTGTTATTTTTTTATTTTTCCCTTTTCTTTTGTAGTTTCTTTAAGAAGTGTTTCTGACTAGTTTATTTTTCTGACGAGTGTATTTAATTCAGTTATTTCTGTTTTTTGTTCTTTTTCTTTGTTATTAATCAGATTGCTACTGGTTTCTGGTTTTCTTTTTTTTATTCCATTTTTTGTTAATGGTACATGCAGTTCTGCTAACTGAAATTTTTCAATTAAAAGTTGAGCTGGAAGGTTGATGGCAGCAGCTGGAGCTCTGGGGAAAGCAGCAGCACCGCCGTTCTGAACGCTGACGGCCTCTACAGCTGGAGCAGCACACTGAGCCTCCACCCGGAGCAGTGGAGGAACAAGGTGGTGACCTGTGAGGCCTCCAAAGACAACCAACCTACTGTGGTGAGCACAGTGAACACAGAGCAGTGCTCAGAGCTGTGAGCTCACACACACTTTACTCAGCTCACCTTCTACTGCTTCACTGTGTGGTACATGTGGCCTTTACTGCTCAAATCATCCTCTCTCATCATTTCATTTGTGTTATTAACATGTGAGCTCACACACTCCTCAGTGTAACTCAGCTCTTCTTCTTAACTATCACCTAAATATGTGTTAAGTGTGTGGATCACTGCAATGTCCTGCTTTGAATTATTAATAAAAGCTTTTGAATCAGTAAACACGGTTGCTTTATATTGTTGATTAGACACATCATACAGAAATCACCAATGCATCTGTCTCAGAATCTGCTGTAGAACCTGATCATTCATGAGAAAGACAACAACTTTCCAACATACAACATAATAATAATAATTTTATAATATTATTACAACATAATAATAATAAAAGTTGCTTTTGGCTGCTCCCTGTTCGGGGTCGCCACAGTGGACCAACTGGTCCGCACAAGAACTTGGCACAGGTTTTACGCCGGATGCCCTTCCTGACGCAACCCTCCCATTTTTCCGGGCTTGGGACCAGCACTGCATCCAGTGGCTGGGGTTGAGGCATTGGCTGGGAATCGAACCTGAGCCTTCTGCATAATAGGCGAGAAACCTATCACTGAGCCACCAATGCCCCCACAAACCAATGCCCCCACTATAATAATAATAATAATAATAATAATAATAATAATAATAATAATAATAATAATAATAATAATAATAATAATAATAATAATAATAATAATAATAGTTCTCGTTAGTGCCGTTTTATTCCATATTTTCACAGGGAGCTGTGGGTTTATTATTTTTCTATCTTCTGTATTTTGAACAGAATAAAGTAACAACTATTTAACAGAAATATCAATGAAAATGTGTTTGAGTGAACATTGAAGATGTAAAGCTTTTTCTTCTCAAATAAATTATGCAAAGTCTTATGATATTTTCCAAGCCCTACCTGAAAGTCAAATCCTGACACAATTCTTTTGAAAATTAAACATTTTTAACCATGACAATATCTCTGTATATTAGTCATATTAGTCAGATACCTCAATGTTCACATCACACAGGACCTGTCACGGTCCTGTCACATCAACACTGTGGTGAGTATCCTGACGGGAAACATAGCAAACTGGTTCGGGAACAGCACCATGCAGGACAGACTAGCTTTTCAGAGGGTGGTGCGATCAGCTGAACGCATCATCCATACCAAGCTGCCTGACCTGCACTCAATTTACAGCAAGCGGTGCTGGACCAAGGCCAGAAAGATCGTGAAGGACCTCAGCCACCCCAACAATGGACTGTTCTCTCTGTTGCGGTCAGGAAAGCGCTTCCGCTCCCTCAAGGCCAACACAGAGAGACTGAGGAGAAGCTTCTTCCTGCAGGCTATACAGACTCTCAACCAAAACTCCACATAGAACTCAACTGATTGGACGTTTATGTTCCCTTCACAAGTGCTGGAACACACCAACCAACTTGAACATTTACACATTGCACATAACACTTTGAACATTTGTACACTGCTACAGCTCCACCTTTTTACATTTTTACATTTTTTTTATATTTTTCATCTCTAATTTAATTGCAGTTTTTTATATTTTATATTTTTGTTTTATATTTATTCTCTTTTTGCCTTATTTCCTTCTTCATTCTCTTTCTTACTTCCTTTTTACTCTTTACTTCTTATTCCCTTTTCAAGGTCACAACAGTCGTGTAAGCATTTCACTGCATATCGTACTGTGTATGGTTGTGTATGTGACAAATAAAAATTTGAATTTGAATTTAATGTCAAACACCACAGTGAGTGAAAGTGTCCAAACATCAGAACCAAACTAGCATTTATCAGTAAGACAACAGGAAACCTGACCATTAAGTAATAATGTTGTGAAAATGTTCTGGGTATTCAGAAGGAGAAGGCAAAGCCCCAAACATCCAGGACAAGATGCACACAAACAGAACTATTTAAAACCAGTCTTTAGAGTAGGTGTGTGGGGGATCAGAGAGGACACATAATTAATATGATAATCAGATACCTATCTTATTTCTAATGCTGTGATGTTTTCAATTGTGAAAGTAAGCACCATGACTGAGAAAAACTACCAAAGTAGTGAGCATGCAGGACTGTATGCAGTGTGGTGTGATGATTATTGGGTGATTTCTAATGTGAGTTGTGAGTTAGTGTGGTGTTGTTCCTCTCCTCCAGTGTCATTGTGTCATATCACATCCTCCAATTCAGCACCTGCAGTCACTCCCAGTTGCAGCAGTTCAGTCTCTCTACAATCTGACTGACGGAGGTTTCTGCATGACTCTATGACATTGTGCAAACAGGTAGGTGCTACTGATGTAATGATAACTCTGACAGTAGTAATCTCCTGCATCCTCAGTCTGGACTCGACTGATAGTCAGAGTGAAATTAGATCCAGATAAACTGCCACTAAAACAAGCTGGAATACCTGACAGATGCTGGTTTCATATGTAATCATAAAATTTTCCAAGTTTCTGCTGATACCAGTGTAAACGGTCACCGGTTGAGTCTCTGTAGACAGCCTGAGTGGTTCTACAGTTGATGGTGACCGTGTCTCCTGAAAGAGCAGATTTCACTGCAGCAATCTGAGTTAGTGTGGCTTGACCTCTGCATTCTGAAAAATACACAATAAAGCAACTGAAATATTCTAATAGAAACAATTAACATGAAGAGATCATTGTAAAGATAAAATATGAATCAGTGTCTTACCTTGAGTCCAGAGGATGTGTCCAGATGATGATGGGGATCAAAGTCATGGTAGCTGTGGTTGAAGTTGCTGTAGCAGTAGCTTTCACTCATGAAGTGTTTAAAATCACAGCACTATAAACACTCCCAGAGCACTGAAGCATGTGCTGCCAATGCCAAATGACCTCTAAGTATGGAAACTCATCTGCCAAATGCTGCAAATATGAAGCTGAGTATGTCAGCATGAAAACTACTGTGCATATAAAAGGTCTATAATGATTAAACTATGTCAGAACCCTTTTCACCATTTTTTGTCAATTTGCTTTATGTAAAAACCAATTGACAGGCAACCTGAACTATTTTAGGGCAAAATAAATGACAAACAAAACATCCAATACCCAGGTTACACGTGTGCACAACCTTCTGTAACTCAGAATTCGGCAATGCTCAGAATCAACCAGTCACATTCAAGCTCATGTTAAATACTAGTTAGTATACACCTTCCATCAGTTAAAATGTCTGAGCAAACCCAAATAATTGCTGTTCCTTTAGGATTTCTTGGTAACACCAAACTACACCAGGTTATGTATGTAACCCGGTTACCTGAGAAGGGAACAAGACTTACAGCGTCATGGCTGACGCTACGGGAACGCTTCTATGTGGAAGTTGTGCGGAGAGGACCAACCTGCTGCAGCACAAACATACTGGGGGGGGGAAAGCCCCTAGCCAAGGTGCTGGACAAGGTGATAAATCTGTTGGAGCAAGCTTTAATCCCTAGAGGTGAAGCCACACAGCACACCTTATAGACCTAGGAGATAGCAACGACTACCCATCACAAGCTGCTGATTGGAGACCAGATTGTTATGGCCACCAAAGCAGAAGAAAATGGAGAGGACTTATGCCTTGCACTCGAGCAATAGGTGTAAGTCCCAAACACCCAAACTGGGCACAGCAGGTGCAGTCTCTCCTGCTCCACCAACTCGTGGGGTGGAGGCCAGAAGGCCTGCTGAAAGGCCGGATGACTGGCTTATAGCAGAGCCGTTTTGAGGGTCAGAAACTCATCAGAGGCTGACTCCATTGGCTCAAAGGGGGCTAGGAAAAGCCCCTCCAGGACCACTTAGAGGTCCCAGGTAGGGAGACGCAGTCTACAGGAAAGTCTCAGCTGCCAGAGAATAGGCATGTGACTCATAGCTATGGCTGACAGATATATCTTAATGTAGAGGGTGATAGACCCTCAAAGAGGAATGTCTGCAGGAACTCTAGCACTCTACTAACAGGGCAGTGAACTAGATCCTAACAATACTGATTACACCAGAGGCAAAAGTTCAAAATAGTCTCCACAACCTCAATTGGAAGAACAGAGTCTAGGAGCTGGTCCCCCTCAGGGGCTAGACCAGAGGTTCTAAATTTCAGAGTGGGGGTGTAAAATCACCCATCACATGAAAGAGGAGGCTACTCCTGATTGAAATCTCCCAAAGAGCAACATCAAAAAGGGAAAAGAGAAAGGCACAGGGCACAATGGGTCAACTCCTCAGAAGCAAAAATAGCCACCTCTGCCTAGCCAAAAATTGCCATATGCATTCCACCACCTACGGGTGGAAATGCCATTCCCCGAGCCTCAGCCCCTGCCTCAGCAGGAAGCCTGATTACCAATCATGTGCTCTGAAGTGTAAAAAGCTCTCAGCAAGAGAAACCTAGGGCCAGATCTGGTGCACCAACTTGAAAAGAGGGTGCAAAACACAGACCAGCCTAACAATTGATGAAGGGGACCTCCAAAGGTAGCCCCTGAGTTTATGAGAAAATGTTTCAGCACTAGAAACATAGACAGGCAATCTGTGTGCCATCCTAAATGCTATGGGCAGGGCAGCACCCAGCCTGATATGGGGGTGTCTGTCAAAAGAGTCCTGCGAAAAGGACATGCCCTAAGAGTGGGCCCCATTGTGATCTCCAGAAAACTGTCTGTCCACATAAGAAAAGTACAAAGCTTGTGACACTGAAAAGGGTGTATGGTTGGGTGAAAAGCCCTGGTCCTGAGCCAGAGTTGAAACTCATGTGTAGCGGACACAAAGGAATAGCTTTGGCCACTACAGTCTTGAGCCAAGCACCCTCTAAACCTGAGAGGCAGAGAGGCACTGGCCTAGTCAGATTTTAAAGTCAGACCTTTAGGCAGAAAAGATGCAATTCTCCAGGGAGACAGACGTAGCCGCATCACAGCTGAATTCCAAACCATACTCCAGAAGGTGGTTCTCAGAAAGGGAGAAAGCACACACTTCACTGGGCTGGATTCTGTAGCCTTTACCACAGAACCCATTGTGATGTACCCGGCAGAAGCTTTCATGCTGTCAGGTGGTCTGAGAGAGGTGTTAGCCTCTCACAGTTCTCACCTCGCATAATGCGCTGAAACAGCAAGCTGGCAGGGGCTAACCCAGAAGGTGGCAACACATAAAGAGCAGGAGCATGGCTAGTCATGGCTGAACCCCAAAGCACAGGAGGTGGCGGTGTAGGCAGCAGTGATAATGGCCCTAAAGGGGCATCCCTGAGAACCTAGCTCTCGGGCATTATGATTCATCGACGAAGGATGAACAGGCCCTTAGGAGACATCAGGACATCTAAAAGAAAGGTTTTGTCCCTTTCTTTTATCTCTGTCAGATTGCCTCTCTGTGGCAACTAAATGAAGTCATGAAATGGCCGATGGGATGTGTCGTCTGCTTTTTGGCATAGAGGCCTAATTATGTGGCCTGGTGGAGTTCAGACCTCACTGATGAGTCCCTTCCCACAGATGAGCTCCTTTATCAGGTCAGCTCGGTATGACTGCAAAACTGCCATTGTGTGCAGCACCACAATGGCTTAATCTGCAGGATTGTAGGCCTTCCCTACAAGGCTGATGTGGCCCGACAGGGCCTCAATGGGAATGCAGACTTTCTCCATGCAGCCAATGAATGGAAGAAATAGCCTGTAAGCATCTCCTCAACCCTAGACATCACCACATACACCTGTTCATTAAAGTCCACAATGGCTGAATAGTCAGCACTGGCTGAGGAGAAGAGTCAGGCTGAATAAGGATTATTCCACAACCTCGACACCTCAGTGTGGAGGTATGGAAAAAAATGGGAGATGCCTGCATGGAGGTGGGAGGCGACATGAAGTGAGTTAGAGATTGTCAAGCTCATTAAAGACAACACTAAACTTTCATCATGCCAAACTAAGCTAAGCTTAGCAACAGCATGTGTGATCACCTCCAGGAGCTTTTCAAACAGCACAGAATGCAGTGGCAATTGGAATGCTGTTTGCTCCTTGTTGCCCACATCAAGCTCCTCAGAGTCCAATGCAGATAGCATTAAATTCTAATCTAGGTCGGGAGAAATTGCAAAGTGAGCTCCCAGAGCAGAAGCGTAGGTATTAAAGTCAGCTGAGAGGACGAAAGGAATTTACGAAGCCGTGAATCAATGACCAAATCTGGCGCGCTGCCTCAACACATGCGGGACTCGAGCTACCAGCATATGCAGCATATGCAGTTGGCTTCCTTGAGAGAAGATATATATATATATAACTTTTCCCTAGTCTAGACAGACAGGACAAACAATTGACACAAACATGCACAGAGCTTCCTGAAGACAAAGAAGCTGGGGTAATGTGACTTAGATGTCCTTTTATGGTCTTGCTGGCATTCTCTGCTTCGTCACAACTTCCACATAGAAGCGTTCCCATAGCGTCATCCATGACGCAATGTCAAGTTCCCTCAAAAGAACTAGAAAAGCAGAGATGTGATATTGTTGAAAACTATCATTCATTCATTCATTGTCTACCACTTATCCAATCTATTCTCAGGCGTCATTGGGCATCAAGGCAGGATATAGAAGGAGTGCTAACCGATCACAGGGCACACACTCTCATACTATGGACAATTTAGAGATGCCAATCAACCTACCATGCATGTCTTTGGACTGGAGGAGGAAACCGGAGTACCCGGAGGAAACCCCCGAGGCATGGCGAGAACATGCAAACTCTACACACACGGCAGAGGTGGGAATTGACCCTCCAAAATTGGAGGTGTGAGTCAAATGTGCAAACCACCAAACCAACATCTTCGCAGGGAGGAGAAACTTCTTCAGCTGCTGCAGGAAATATATATTATATAGAAATATATAGAAATATATTCTGCTGAACCTTCTTGGTGAGGGAGCTGATGTTCTGCTCCCACTTGAGCTCCTGCGAGATGGTGGTGCTCAGGAAGTGGAAGGACTTGACAGAAGTCACCGGAGAGTCACAGGGGATGACAGGGGCGGAGGGTGGCTGGGTCCTTCCTGAAATACACTATCATCTCCACTGTCTTTAGAGAGTTGAGCTCAAGGATGGTGACTCTGACATACCCATGATGTGTTCTCAACATAAAATAAATATGTTTCAAACTGCAAAATGTTAAAGAAATAAAATAAAATACCTAAAACATAATGATAGGGATAAGGCATTTATTTTTATATATGTTTTATATTAAAGCTAAATGGTAAATGTAAAATGTAAAAGTAAAATAGAATTGTGTCTAGGAAAGGCTCAAACTTTCTACAAAAGAAAAATAGGTGGAGTGTTTCGACTTGAGGAGTTAGGCTCATGTCATCATGTGTGATAAGAAACATGGATATAGACTGAGCTTTGAAATTAAAATTTATGGGGTTGATGGGATGTTTAATGTGAGCACTTTGCAATTTGTTCTCAGAGCTGACTACAATAAACCTCATCTCTACGATCACCCAGTCTGAAGTATTTGACTTTTTCTCATTAAGTCTGGTCTATGTGATTATTGGAGTCAGATAGATAAGCTTCAGGAGAGCCTCACTTTAAATTGTATTATTATTATTATTATTATTATTATTATTATTATTATTTTGGAGGCATTGGTGGCTCAGTGGTAGGTTGCTCGCCTATCATGTGGAAGGCCCGGGTTCGATCCCCAGCCACTGGATGCAGTGCCGGTCCCAAGCCCGGAAAAATGGGAGGGCATCCGGCGTAAAACCTGTGCCAAGTTGTTGTGCGGACCAGTCGGTCCGCTGTGGCGACCCTGACCAGGGAGCAGCCGAAAGCAACTTCTTCTTCTTCTTATTATTATTATTCATTCATTCCTTCATTGTAATCTAGCCATGGGGGTCACAGTCCAGTGACTTCTGTGCCGGTCCCAAGCCCGGATAAATAGAGAAGGTTGTGTCAGGAAGGGCATCCGGCGTAAAACATTGCCAAATTTAACCATGCGAATCGTCAGTACGAATTTCATACCGGATTGGTCGAGGCCCGGGTTAACAACGATTGCCAACGGCGCCATTGACCCACAGGGCTACTGTTGGTCGAAGAAGTAGAGGAGGGAGGAGAGTGCACAGACAGAGAGTGAAGAGGAAAGGTAAGAGTGTAGGACTGAGAATAGGAACTTGAATGTTGGTACTATGACAGGGAAAGGTAGAGAGCTGGCTGATATGATGGAGAGAAGGAAGGTGGATATACTGTGTGTACAGGAAACCAGGTGGAATGGTAGCAAGGCTGTAGTATAGGAGCAGGATTCAAGCTGTTTTATTATGGTGTGGATAGTAAGAGAAATGGGGTAGGTGTGGTCCTGAAGGAGGAGTTTGTGAGGAATGTTTTGGAGGTGAAGAGAGTGTCAGACAGGGTGATGAGTCTGAAGTTAGAGATTGAAGGGGTGATGTTGAATGTTGTTAGTGGTTATGCCCCACAGGTAGGTTGTGAGTTAGAGGAGAAAGAGAGATTCTGGAGTGAATTAGATGAGGTGATGGAGAGTATTCCCACGGGTGAGAGAGTGGTGATAGGAGCGGATTTTAATGGATATGTTGGTGAGAGGAACACAGGTGATGAGGAGGTGATGGGCAAGTTTGGAGTTAAGGAAAGGAACCTTGAAGGACAGATGGTAGTGGACTTTGCTAAGAGGATGGACATGGCTGTGGTTAACACTTATTTTCAGAAGAGGGAAAAGCATAGAGCGACTTACAAGAGTGGAGGTAGGAGAACACAGGTAGACTACATCCTATGTAGAAGAGGCAATCTGAAAGTGAGATTAGTGACTGTAAAGTGGTAGTGGGAGAGAGTGTAGCCAGACAGCATAGGATGGTGGTGTGTAGGATGACTTTGTTGGTCTGTAAGATGAAGAGGTCAGAGATAGAGATAGAGAAGAAAACCAAGTGGTGGAAGCTGAAAAAGGAGGAATGTTGTGAGGAATTTAGACAGAAGTTGAGGCAGGCTCTGGGTGGTCAGGTAGTGCTGCTAGATGACTGGGAAACTACAGCAGAAGTAATCAGGGAGACCGGGAGAAAGGTGCTGGGTGTGTCATCTGGAAGGAGGAAAGAAGATAAGGAGACTTGGTGGTGGAATGAGGAAGTTCAGGATAGTATCCAGAGGAAGAGGTTAGCCAAGAAGAAGTAGGACATGGACAGGACTGAAGAGAATAGACAGGAATACAAGGAGTTACAGCGCAGAGTGAAGAGGGAGGTGTCTAAGGCCAAGCAGAAGGCATATGATGAGTTGTACACTAAGTTAGACACTAGAGAAGGAGAGAAGGACTTGTACAGGTTAGCTAGGCAGAGGGATCGAGATGGGAAGGATGTGCAGCAAGTTAGAGTTATTAAGGATAGAGATGGAAGGGTGCTCACAAGTGAGGAGAGTGTACAGAGGAGATGGAAGGAGTACTTGGAGGAGCTGATGAATGAGAAAAATGAGAGGGAAAAAAGAGTAGAAGGGGTGAACTCTGTGGAACAGAATGTAGATAAGATTAGAAAGGAAAGTCAGGAAGGCTTTGTAGAGGATGAAAAGTGGAAAGGCAGTTGGTCCTGATGACATCCCAGTGGAGGTCTGGAAGTGTCTAGGAGAGGCAGCAGTGGAATTTTTAACTAGTTTGTTCAACAGGGTTTTAGAGAGTGAGAGGATGCCTGAGGAATAGAGAAGAAGTGTGTTAGTGCCGATCTTTAAGAATAAGGGTGACATGCAGAGTTGCAGCAACTATAGGGGGATAAAGTTGATGAGCCATAC
>JAUCMX010000495.1:0-10000 GCA_033459395.1 Hemibagrus guttatus | reverse complement strand
ACACAAATACACAAACACACACACACACACACAAACACAAACACACACACACACACGCATAGACACCCACACACACACACACACACATTAGAGTTTTAATAAACACAGCAACATCCAGTGGTCATCTGTGGTCAGTGTAATTGTAGTGATGTGATATATTGTCATTGTTGCGTGTGTGAGATGGAGAGTAAATGTAGTGTATATAAAGATTTTGTGTAGTTCATGTTTTCAATGCTAAAACTGAGTGTGTTAAGTGTGAGAAGGTTTTCTTTCTTGCAGGATGAGGAGCTGCAGTATTACAGATGAAGGTTGTGCTGCTCTGGCTTCAGCTCTGAGATCAAACTCCTCATCACACCTGAGAGAACTGGATCTGTACCGTAATAATCCAGGAGGATCAGGAGTGAAGCTGTTCTCTGATCTACTGAAGGATCCACTCTGTACACTGGAGACACTACAGTGAGTTACTGACTTACTGTCTCTTTACTCTACTGGATTGTATGGTATTGATTAATATTCACTGGATAATATTTTGTGTGTGTGTGTGTGTTTATGCTGATGTTTATTTGATTCTGTTCTGTCTTTCAGCATTAATTATAATAAACTCACCAGGTCTGGAGTATGACAGGAGTCTCACCTCAGACCTCTTGTCCAGGATAAATCAGTTGTGGTGAAGAGTTAGAACCCGTCCCACATTTCCAGCAGTTTGGGAGCTGAATCATTCATATTCAGATGTAGAAGTTCCATAACAATAACCGTGACTGATCACATCCTTTTATCCACTCAGCTACAAGTTACTTCAGGCTTTAATAACATATTTTACAATCCAAAGTCAAATCCTTCAGCATCTACACACAACACAGAGATATCATCACATCATCACACTG
Organism: Hemibagrus guttatus; assembly: GCA_033459395.1. Classification (NCBI taxonomy): domain Eukaryota; kingdom Metazoa; phylum Chordata; class Actinopteri; order Siluriformes; family Bagridae; genus Hemibagrus; species Hemibagrus guttatus. The sequence goes on along the minus strand of JAUCMX010000495.1, from coordinate 9,116 downwards.
ATTACACAAATACACATCCAGCTGTTGCAGCTGTTTATAGTCAATTTTTACCTCCTTATTTTTATATAAAATTTATTATCCACACATGATTGAATCACAGTTGTGATATTGATTTATTTTTTTTCTTTAAAAAATTTCTGTTTGCTAACCTGTGTTGAATGGTAACCATGGTAACAGCAGTGTAGATTGATTTGATGTTATAGTGACTGTTAATCCAGTTTGTATATTTGTTGTATACATGTCATTTCCACTGTGTGTAGTACAAAATAAACAGTGACTGTGAGTGAAACACAACAATTCAGGTGTTTGAGGTGTGTTTGATTACAAACCTTTCTGAAGCAGTAACTGTTCTGTCTCAGTAACATGATCACTTCCTGACTCTCAGGTGCTGCAGCATTGGGTGTGGGCTGAACACAGGAAGTTACTGCATGGAAAACATTCAACAATTCAGTTTCATGAACAATTCAATCAACAGCTGAATTTAAGTCCTACATGATGGAGCAGACTGGAGCCCAGTGTTAGACCCAAGTCATGTTCATTCACATGTTAAAGAGAACTGCTGCATCTTTGTGGAGGTCTGTGTCATTCACAAGGAAACAGTTTCCTGGAATGGATCAGAATCTGAATCACTTTATTGTCTGTGAGTTGAGATGCAGGTTTAGGATCAGACTCAGGAGAACACTTTGTATTCAAGTGGAACCTTAAGCAGTAGTTCCACCTCATCATCAGTCCACACATATGAGTCCTCGTGTTTGGAGTTTTAACTTTCAGACCTTTCAGCCATGTTGGTGTTTTTCTGCTTTTCTCCTTCTCTAACACTCAATACGCGAGTATCCAAGTGTTTTCAAATTGTCTTTGAGTTTTCTTGATTGTTTTGAGATATTTTTAAAAATTGAGTAAAATCTAAGGTTTCAAAAATCAGGGTTCAGGGTTCTCTGAGTAATGATGCTAATTATGTAGCTAGCTAATGTGTGTGTATTATGTGTTATTTATACACACAGTTTAATGCTCCAGTGAGAGCAGAATGAGACAGAACCATCAGCTCTCTACAACACAAATATAAAATGTATCTCTGTGTTTAAGAGTGTTTTGTAAATTTTAGATGATGTTTTCTGAAGTCGGTCAGAAAAATGTGTCACGCCTGTCAGCCACAGACCCTGAGAGCATGCTGGATACCTGTGCTTTACTTTATCTTAATGCTGAAATAAAAGGAACATTTCAACTCTCAAAGCCACTCCCACAGTGACCTACTCTATGCTCACAACAGAAATAAATTCATTGTAGTCTAGAATGTTAAATGGATTGCATTTCAGAGTCACTGGATCTGTCACTATAATTGTGTCAGGAGGCTATTTTTAATTTGTTATAAACTTGGCATTTTAAATTCCTGATCAATTATCAAACCCACTCAATAAAAGTGATTATATAAAGGGGTAGCTATCCTTATTAAGTTCTTTACATTTCAAGGAAATTCCTAAACTTAAAATCTTTTTCCTTGTCTTCTGTTTATATTATTGGTTCAGCTGATAATCAACTAATAAATCAATATTGTTGTAGATGATACTGTATATTCACTTTCAAATAAAATGTTTTATCCCTTTTCAGCTACACATAACCATGAACTTCACTCACATATCCTAATAATTTAGGTTAGTCACCTTTAAACTATTATTTAACACCATGTGTAGAATACAGTTCAATTTCTTGAACTATAAAGTAAACACAAACACAATCTAAACTATATATAAACTATTTACTGTGTTCAGAATGTGTTCACAATATTGACCAGTTTCCTTTTCAATTCAACCCAAATGTTCAGAAACACTTAACACTCAATTCAGGTCAGTTTCAAAAGATAAATCACAAATAATCACAAAACCCAACACTCTAAAATCTTCCAACACGAACAGAAACTAACGTTAAACTGAGTGTTTGGGTCGAACACCTAACTAGATGTGTGATACTTATCAAAGCACAGGTCATACAGTGACAATTGCAAGTTCGCTCGCTCTACCTCACACCTCTCACCAAGCATGCCCTTTGACCTTGTATGTGATCGGTACATTAAAAAAAACTTACAAGATAACATATACCTTATTTATAATAATTTTACTGGCATATTTAAACTTTTTAACGTCATTTTAAAAATATGAATCCACTTTAAATGACAGTTACATTAAATCAAATAAGGGTAATATCACATGACTTCATTACGACACTCATTGCTGGCCAATTAATTTTCAAACTGTTTATTGATAAACTAATTATTTATGTTTATTCAGTTAACTTTTTGCACTTACAATAAATATTAATGAATTTACTCGGGTTACATTCAACTTTATTGACATGTAATAGTCAAAGTACATGTACAAAGCCAATGAAAGGCAGTTAGCATCTAACCAGAAGTGCATAAGTGGCGTATTTACAATAAATTATGAGTAAAGATACACATATATATTATAATATGCACATATTAAAGAATCAAAAACAAATCACTCGTCTAAAACAACTCTTCAGTTAAGACATCAGGAACATTTCCTCATTTAAATCACTGGAGTTTCACTTCATGCTGTTTTTTCTTCATGAAGCTGATGTGGCACTTGATCTAGAGTGGAGTCTCTCTTCTGTTTAAAGAGCTTTCATTTCAAATCATTCATTACATTTGAAACAATAAACAGGTTATCTGAGATTTAAGGTGGATCTTGATGTTTTAAACAGTTTTTAATGTTTCTTGTCATTTCTATTATGTAAATCTGTCAAAAAAGGATATTATATTTTGTTAGTGTGGAACTTATATTAATTGTAATAAGTTTTTGTAATTGTTTTTTTTAATTTTCTTTAAAAGGAATAATAATAATAATAATAATAATAATAATAATAATAATAATAATAATAATAATAATAATAATAATAATAATGATAATAATAATGATAATAATGATGTCTCTACAAATTATTACTTTGAATCCAACATTTAGTAATTCTTGTGATGTCTAAAACATTGTAATCTTCCCAGCACTATCAAGTGGTGTATATAGATCTTGTGCAAAGAAAGTGTGTCCTGCCTTGATGCCCAATACCTGATATAGGCACAGATCGGATAAGCGGTACAGATAACGGAGGAATAGATGCCCGAGAATAGATCGGATAAGCAGTACAGACAATGGAAATGGACCTTCAAAATATGTTTGCAGCAAGAAAAAAAACAACAACTGATTGAATAGCACACACTTAAATGATGACACAACACCAACGATACCATGTGAAAGTAAAAAAGACAGCAGATCAAGATCACATTAACACAAATAATACTCTTAGTTCCTGCTTAAGACACTCCAAGACCCCGCCCCTTTCTAATGACACCTCTGGATGGAATTTGTGCATCTTCAGGAAAGCGTTCTGTCGTTGTGACGTCACCGAAGACGCCGCTGTAATAAGGTGATGACAAAAAGAAGGAGATTCAGTGTTTATTTCAACTTATAACTGACTGGCTGTTTTAACCGAGGTTACCGGTTTACCTAGTTAACGGTGGTACGATGTAAAATTTAATGAGTTTAGGTTGCTTTCGGGTGGCAGACATTCCTCTGCATCCCCTGCTGAATGTGGCTGGAGCTGCAGTCATGGCCACAGGAGTTTATTATTTTATAAAGAAGCGAAGAGACGGAGAGAAAACAGCGGCGCATGCGGACACACCGCTCACCAAGGGTAAGACATCTCTCTCTCTCTCTCTCTCTCTCTCTCTCCTCAGTATTCGCAGTTGAGTTCTGTCCGTTTTTTAATAAACCACGTTAGTAAAGATTTTTCAGTCCTTTATGAGCCAAGTGCAAGTAAGTCTGTAAGCAGTAATGAGTGTGTCTCATGGAGAGCGTGATGTTTTGGTTGTTTGTATTTAGACCCAGTACAGACGGTCTCTTTCCTGGATCCAGGTTTGATGTGTGATGACGCCACACAGACTGACAACGCTGTTTCTGAGGTACTGACCAAACCACCATCACATCATCTCCACTTCTACACCTCAGGACTCTGTAAAACAGTCCGTTATAGTCACTTCAGTGACTCGGGCAGGTGCTAGCTATTAGCTAGATTAGCTTAGCTGTTAACCTGGATTACGGTTTAACTGCATTATGTAACGAGACTCAATATCACCAAAAACATCCAGTTTTTAATGAAATGTTGGTTATAATTTCTTTTTAAAAGAATAGTCATTAGTAGTTATTGAATCTAGCCATGGGGGTCAAAGTCCAGTGACTTCTGTGCCGGTTCTAAGCCCGGATAAATAGAGAGGGTTGCGTCAGGAAGGGCATCCGGCGTAAAACATTGCCAAATTTAACCATGCGAATCATCAGTACGAATTTCATACCGGATAGGTCGAGGCCCGGGTTAACAACGACCGCCATCGGCGCCGTTGTTAAGGAAAGGAACCTTGAAGGACAGATGGTAGTGGACTTTGCTAAGAGGATGGACATGGCTGTGGTTAACACTTATTTTCAGAAGAGGGAGGAGCATAGGATGGTGGTGTGTAGGATGACTTTGTTGGTCTGTAAGAAAAAGAGGTCAAAGATAGAGAAAGAGAAGAAAACCAAGTGGTGGAAGCTGAAAAAGGAGGAATGTTGTGAGGAAATTAGGCAGAAGTTGAGGCAGGCTCTGGGTGGTCAGGTAGTGCTGCCAGATGACTGGGAAACTACAGCAGAAGTGATCAGGGAGACAGGGAAAAAGGTGCTGAGTGTGTCATCTGGAAGGAGGAAAGAAGATAAGGAGACTTGGTGGTGGAATGAGGAAGTTCAGGATAGTATCCAGAGGAAGAGGTTAGCCAAGAAAAAGTGGGACATGGACAGGACTGAAGAGAATAGAGAGGAATACAAGGAGTTACAGCGCAGAGTGAAGAGGGAGGTGTCTAAGGCCAAGCAGAAGGCATATGACGAGTTGTACACTAGGTTAGACACTAGAGAAAGAGAGAAGGACTTGTACAGGTTAGCTAGGCAGAGGGATCGAGATGGGAAGGATGTGCAGCAAGTTAGAGTTATTAAGGATAGAGATGGAAGGGTGCTCACAAGTGAGGAGAGTGTACAGAGGAGATGGAAGGAGTACTTTGAGGAGCTGATGAATGAGGAAAATGAGAGAGAAAAAAGAGTAGAAGGGGTGAACTCTGTGGAACAGAAAGTAGATAAGATTAGAAAGGATGAAGTCAGGAAGGCTTTGATGAGGATAAAAAGTGGAAAGGCAGTTGGTCCTGATGACATCCCGGTGGAGGTCTGGAAGTGTCTGGGAGAGGCAGCTGTGGAATTTTTGACTAGTTTGTTCAACAGGGTTTTAGAGAGTGAGAGGATGCCTGAGGAATGGAGAAAAAGTGTGTTAGTGCCGATCTTTAAGTATAAGGGTGACGTGCAGAGTTGCAGCAACTATAGGGGGATAAAGTTAATGAGCCATACAATGAAGCTATGGGAAAGAGTAGTGGAAGCTAGGTTAAGGAAGGTAGTGGAAGTTTGTGAGCAGCAGTATGGCTTCATGCCCAGAAAGAGCACAACAGATGCAATTTTTGCTCTGAGAATTTTGATGGAGAAGTATAGGGATGGTCAGAGGGAGTTGCACTGTGTGTTTGTAGACTTGGAGAAAGCATATGACAGGGTGCCAAGAGAAGAGCTGTGGTACTGTATGAGGAAGTCAGGAGTAGCAGAGAAGTATGTCAGAGTGGTGCAGGACATGTATGAGAGGAGCAGGACAGTGGTGAGGTGTGCTGTAGGTCAGACAGAGGAGTTCAAAGTGGAGGTGGGACTGCATCAGGGATCAGCTCTGAGCCCCTTCCTGTTTGCTATAGTGATGGACCAGTTGTCAGAGGAGGTCAGACAGGAGTCTCCTTGGACAATGATGTTTGCAGATGACATTGTGATCTGTAGTGAGAGCAGGGAGCAGGTGGAGGAAAACCTGGAGAGATGGAGGTTTGCGCTGGAGAGAAGAGGAATGAAAGTCAGTCGTAGTAAGACTGAGTACATGTGTGTGAATGAAAGGGAGGGAAGTGGAACAGTAAGGTTACAGGGTGAAGAGGTGAAGATGGTATAGGAGTTTAAGTACTTGGGGTCAACAGTCCAGAGCAATGGAGAGTGTGGGAAAGAGGTAAAGAAGCGAGTGCAGGCAGGTTGGAATGGGTGGAGTAAGGTGTCGGGAGTCCTGTGTGATAGGAAAATATCAGCGAGAATCAAGGGGAAGGTGTACAGGACAGTGGTGAGACCGGCCATGCTGTATGGTTTAGAGACAGTGTCACTGAGGAAGAGACAGGAGTCAGAGCTAGAGTTAGCAGAGCTGAAGATGTTGAGGTTCTCTTTGGGAGTGACAAGATTGGACAGGATTAGGAACGAGTACATCAGAGGGACAGCTCATGTTGGAAGTTTGGGGGACAAAGTTAGGGAGGCCAGATTAAGATGGTTTGGACATGTTCAGAGGAGGGAGAGTGCGTATATTGGTAGGAGAATGTTGGACATGGAGCTGCCAGGCAGGAGGCAAAGAGGAAGGCCAAAGAGGAGGTATATGGATGGAATTAATGAGGATATGAAGCTAGTGGGTGCAAGTGTTGAGGATGCAGAAGATAGGGATAGGTGGAGAGAGATGATTCGCTGTGGCGACCCCTGAAGGGAAAAGCCGAAAGAAGAAGAAGAAGAAGAAGTCATTAGTAGTTATTGGCAGCTGTATAAACTAGTAAACTGTTAGATAAATCGATGCTAACAGCTCTCCTGTATCGCTCTTCCCCAGTTAAACCTGTTGATGTGTCCTGGTATATATAGATAGATAGATAGATAGATAGATAGATAGATAGATAGATAGATAGATAGATAGATAGATAGATAGATAGATAGATAGAAGTAATTGTACACGTGCTAATAATAATAAAAATGAGCTTGCCAACACAGTCCTGTATGTCTGTTTAATAAAATACTCAATTATCTAACCAACAACTTTACATTAGCATACTGTATCCTGTTTTTAGAGTGTTTATAAATATTTCTGCAGCCTGGTGAAAAAACAAACGTTTCAATAAATATTTAGAATTTGTCATTACATCTTTTCAAAAAGTTTTGTCATCTTTTCATCTGGTGTGTTCATTTTCTTCTGTTTTCCTCAGTTCTTTGTCAATCCTCAAAATGTCTGAAGGTGTGTGTAAAACTAAATTGTAAACATTTCAGGAGTCTGTGAGCGAGGCTGAGGAGAACAGTCAGAAGTGGGAGGTGTCCAGTTCTCTGCTGGACAGTGAGAGGTCCATCCTGGAGGAGTGAGTGAGGGAGCTGAAGGAACTGCTGTGTGAGGCACAGCGAGAGTGTGAGAGAAAACACAAGGTGAGAGAGAAAAGACTCACACTGACAGGACTTTTTAAAGTAATGGGGAACAAACAAAACCTTTACATAAAGCTCCCATGTCCAAATACTAACCAGGCCTGACTAAGCTTCTTTTTCTTTTTTCTGTTTTTTTTATTTTTTTTATTTAAGCCTCAGTCTCACCATAATAGACTGTTGTCCTAAGAGAATTCAAAGACAAAATTAAATGGGATGGAGTCAGGTGGTCTCCCATCCAAGTCCAAGTATTTATTTAATTCAATTCAGTTTTACTTGTATAGCACTTTTAACAAAAAGCATTGTCTCAAAGCAGCTTTACAGAACATAAAAAAATATATACATAAACATAAAAAAATTATCCCAATTGAGCAAGCTTGAGGTGACTGAGGCAACTGTGGCAAGGAAAAACTCCCTTGGATGGTATGAGGAAGAAACCTTAAGAGGAACCAGACTCAAAGGGAAACCCATCCTCATTTGGGTGACACTGGAGATTGTGATATGAACAATGTCTTTTCTGCATTTATGTATAGTCAACTGTCATCTGGAAGGAGGAAAGAAGATAAGGAGACTTGGTGGTGGAATGAGGAAGTTCATGATAGTATCCAGAGGAAGAGGTTAGCCAAGAAGAAGTGGGACATGGACAGGACTGAAGAGAATAGACAGGAATACAAGGAGTTACAGCGCAGAGTGAAGAGGGAGGTGTCTAAGGCCAAGCAGAAGGCATATGAAGAGTTGTACACTAGGTTAGACACTAGAGAAGGAGAGAAGGACTTGTACAGGTTAGCTAGGCAGAGGGATCGAGATGGGAAGGATGTGCAGCAAGTTAGAGTTATTAAGGATAGAGATGGAAGGGTGCTCACAAGTGAGGAGAGTGTACAGAGGAGATGGAAGGAATACTTTGAGGAGCTGATGAATGAGGAAAATGAGAGGGAAAAAAGAGTAGAAGGGGTGAACTCTGTGGAACAGAAAGTAGATAAGATTAGAAAGGATGAAGTCAGGAAGGCTTTGAAGAGGATGAAAAGTGGAAAGGCAGTTGGTCCTGATGACATTCCGGTGGAGGTCTGGAAGTGTCTGGGAGAGGCAGCAGTGGAATTTTTAGCTAATTTGTTCAACAGGGTTTTAGAGAGTGAGAGGATGCCTGAGGAATGGAGAAGAAGTGTGTTAGTGCCAATCTTTAAGAATAAGGGTGACGTGCAGAGTTGCAGTAACTATAGGGGGATAAAGTTGATGAGCCATACAATGAAGCTATGGGAAAGAGTAGTGGAAGCTAGGTTAAGGAAGGTAGTGGAAATTTGTGAGCAGCAGTATGGCTTCATGCCCAGAAAGAGCACAACAGATGCAATTTTTGCTCTGAGGATTTTGATGGAGAAGTATAGGGATGGTCAGAAGGAGTTGCACTGTGTGTTTGTAGACTTGGAGAAAGCGTATGACAGGGTGCCAAGAGAAGAGCTGTGGTACTGTATGAGAAAGTCAGGAGTAGCAGAGAAGTATGTCAGAGTGGTGCAGGACATGTATGAGAGGAGCAGGACAGTGGTGAGGTGTGCTGTAGGTCAGACAGAGGAGTTCAATGTGGAGGTGGGACTGCATCAAGGATCGGCTCTGAGCCCCTTCCTGTTTGCTATGGTGATGGACCAGTTGTCAGAGGAGGTCAGACAGGAGTCTCCTTGGACAATGATGTTTGCAGATGACATTGTGATCTGTAGTGAGAGCAGGGAGCAGGTGGAGGAAACCTGGAGAGGTGGAGGTTTGCGCTGGAGAGAAGAGGAATGAAGGTCAGTCGTAGTAAGACTGAGT
>JAUCMX010000494.1:0-12144 GCA_033459395.1 Hemibagrus guttatus | reverse complement strand
CCTAGCTAACCTTACAAGTCCTTCTGTCCTTCTCTAGTGTCTAACCTAGTGTACAACTCGTCATATGCCTTCTGCTTGGCCTTAGACACCTCCCTCTTCACTCTGCGCAACTCCTTGTATTCCTGTCTATTCTCTTCAGTCCTGTCCATGTCCCACTTCTTCTTGGCTAACCTCTTCCTCTGGATACTATCCTGAACTTCCTCATTCCACCACCAAGTCTCCTTATCTTCTTTTTTCTTTCCAGATGACACACCCAGCACCTTTCTCCCTGTCTCCCTGATCACTTCTGCTGTAGTTTCCCAGTCATCTGGCAGCACTACCTGACCACCCAGAGCCTTCCTCAGCTTCTGTCTAAATTCCTCACAACATTCCTATGCTGTATGGCTACACTCTCTCCCACTACCACTTTACAGTCACTAATCTCTCTCAGATTGCCTCTTCTACATAGGATGTAGTCTACCTGTGTGCTCCTACCTCCACTCTTGTAAGTCACTCTATGCTCCTCCCTCTTCTGAAGGGAGGAGCATAGAGTGATAACCACAGCCATGTCCATCCTCTTAGCAAAGTCTACTACAATCTGTCCTTCAAGGTTCCTTTCCATAACTCCAAACTTGCCCATCACCTCCTCATCACCTGTGTTCCCCTCACCAACATGTCCATTAAAATCCGCTCCCATCACCACTCTCTCACCCGTGGGAATACTCTCCATCACCTCATCTAATTCACTCCAGAATCTCTCTTTCTCCTCTAACTCACAACCTACCAGTGGGGCATAACCACTAACAACATTCAACATCACCCCTTCAATCTCTAACTTCAGACTCATCACCCTGTCTGACACTCTCTTCACCTCCAGAACATTCCTCACAAACTCCTCCTTCAGGACCACACCTACCCCATTTCTCTTACTATCCACACCATAATAAAACAGCTTGAATCCTGCTCCTATTCTACGAGCCTTGCTACCCTTCCACCTGGTCTCCTGTACACACAGTATATCCACCTTCCTTCTCTCCATCATATCAGCCAGCTCTCTACCTTTCCCTGTCATAGTACCAACATTCAGAGTTCCTATTCTCAGTCCTACACTCTTACCTTTCCTCTTCTCTCTCTGTCTGTGCACTCTCCTCCCTCCTCTACTTCTTCGACCAACAGTAGCCCATCTACCACCGGCGCCCTGTAGGTCAATGGCGCCGATGGTGGTCATTGTTAACCCGGGCCTCGACCGATCCGGTATGAAATTCAGAGTACTGACGATTCGCATGGTTAAATTTGGCAATGTTTTACGCCAGATGCCCTTCCTGACACAACCCTCTCTATTTATCTGGGTTTGGGACCGACACAGAAGTCACTGGACTGTGACCCCCATGGCTAGATTAGAATGTTCACAAAATATTTAAGAAAAACTTGTTCAAATCAAATGTTTCATCAAATCTGTTTTATCCTCAGAGATGCAGAAGGAGAAGCAGTCCACAGGTGAGAAAGATGTTTTTGTTCATTTAAGATCACACCTATTATGTAATTGAGCAATCTATAGAAATAACATCTATGAAACAATCAAGAGACTACAGCCTACAGACAGACAATTAAAAATCTGTTAAAAAGTGAGAGGTGTCTTTAGAGATGTGTTCAACCTGAATAAATGTAATCACAAAGATATCTGGGAAGTTTCTTAGGTTGTTTAGGCTCTTGTAAAGATGTAGGTTTCACACAAAAAGTGTTTGAAACAGGATTAAAGGATTGTGTGTGTGTGTGTGTGTGTGTGTGTGTGTGTGTGTGTGTGTGTGTGTGTGTGTGTGTGCATGTGCATGCATGCTTGTGCATTTGTTTGGTCAGACATAAATACAAATAAATGACTGAGATATCTTTATAGATGACAGTAGTGCTGAACACAAAATCTGTCATTTGAACAGGGGTGTATAGACTTTTTGTCTGCATTTTATTGGTAGAAAATTACAATCCACAATTTTCAGCTATTGTAATGCCAGATGATCCAGTACAGGACACAAAATGTCCTGAACTGAAAAAATACTAAACTGAACAGAAAAACAGATCAAATCCAATCAAAAATTACTTGAAGTGAATTATTTAATTTCATTAAAGTCGTTAAACATGTGACACATCTTTTTTTTGACTATATGAAACTATTACATGTGACATGACTCAGTAAAGGAGCAAATACTTCCACTGTATGCAAGTTAGTGGATTACATTTTGTAGAATATTGCATGCAGGTAAACAAAATGTCTTAGACACCACATTTCTGCTGTCAGCTTTTTAACTATAGCTGACTAATAACTGTAATATTAACATTTTAATATTGTCTGTTTTCAGAGAAGCGGATACAGATACTGAAAGATGGTAAGTATACCTGAACTTATTAACTATTTTATACAGTATCTGAAGCACTGTGAGGTGAGAGCATGATTTTCTTTCTGTCAGCACTGCATGTTATACTGCTGCTTTTAATGCTGAGACTTCACCAGAAGTGACTGTGGTTATAAGAAGTCTGTTGGTGAATGAGCTGCACCTTTACCTCAGTCTAATTAGCGGCTCTGACAGGTGAGGTAATATGTGACTGCTGTAACAATAGTATAGTAGCCCTGGACATTATAAGGACAATGAACTGCAAAACTATGCATATATGAACACAGTTCTGGTATTACAACTAGCAGTAGAGTAAACAAAGTGACAGCAAAAATCAAGGCAGCTAATACCAGTGGAATTGAATAATAATTTATTAACAGTATGTCCTTTGCTAACACTCAAAATATCTTGGCAAGTTAAGGTTACTTGCCATCTTCCTGCTGAACTGGATGAAATCATGGGCAGCAGCAATATTTTTCCCCCTTAAAAATAGTTTTTTGAGTGGAAACGTTGATTGTGCTATCATAAGTTGTACTTTATGTAATGATGTAGTAGGTAGTACATTGGGGGAAAAGAAAGGTTATGGGGACCAGGGGGGCGGTAGATGACAATGATGAAGAGGTTGATTGGAGAGGTAACTGAAACTGCATGGAATTCAAAAGAAGAGATGGTTAGATGAGACAAGGGGAGAGGTGAGGAACACTATCTCTGTGACAACAGCAGACCTGTACCACCACCCCTGCCTGATTCTCGTAGTGAGTGAGAGAAAGTATAGACAGAGGATAGAGCAGCCGGTGTAGTAGTGTTCTGTGGTGATAGCCAGGTCTCAGTTAGTGCCAGAAAATCAAAGGAATAGTGGGAGGCTAAAGCTGAGATGAAATCAGCCTTCCTTATAGCAGATTGGCAGTTCCAGAGCCCACCTACCACCACTGTTTGAGACTGAGACAACAGGGGAGGGTAGATGAGGTTGCTGGAAACATGACCTCGGCTTCATGGATGAGAATGCCTGCGTCTGTAAGAGGTAACAACAGAAATAGGTTTGAGGCACATGTCTGTGGTCTTGTCAAAGTATGAAAAGTGAGATTAAGGATGTAAGAGAACAAGAAAAGATGACAATACACTTACTATTTAGTCCTGTCCATGTCGCACTTCTTCTTGGCTAACCTCTTCCTCTGGATACTATCCTGAACTTCCTCATTCCACCACCAAGTCTCCTTATCTTCTTTTCTCCTTCCAGATGACACACCTAGCACCTTTCTCCCTGTCTCCCTGATCACTTCTGCTGTAGTTTCCCAGTCATCTGGCAGCACTACCTGACCACCCAGAGCCTGCCTCAGCTTCTGTCTAAATTCCGCACAACATTCCTCCTTTTTCAGCTTCCACCACTTGGTTTTCTTCTCTATCTCTATTGCTATCTTTGACCTCTTCTTCTTACAGACCATCAAAGTCATCCTACACACCACCATCCTATGCTGTCTGGCTACACTCTCTCCCACTACCACTTTACAGTCACTAATCTCTTTCAGATTGCCTCTTCTACATAGGATGTAGTCTACCTGTGTTCTCCTACCTCCACTCTTGTAAGTCACTCTATGCTCCTCCCTCTTCTGAAAATAAGTGTTAACCACAGCCATGTCCATCCTCTTAGCAGAGTCTACTACCATCTGTCCTTCTAGGTTCCTTTCCTTAACTCCAAACTTGCCCATCACCTCCTCATCTCCTGTGTTCCCCTCACCAACATGTCCATTAAAATCACCACTCTCTCACCCGTGGGAATACTCTCCATCACCTCATCTAATTCACTCCAGAATCTCTCTTTCTCCTCTAACTCACAACCTACCTGTGGGGCATAACCACTAACAACATTCAACATCACCCCTTCAATCTCTAACTTCAGACTCATCACCCTGTCTGACACTCTCTTCACCTCCAGAACATTCCTCACAAACTCCTCCTTCAGGACCACACCTACCCCATTTCTCTTACTATCCACACCATAATAAAACAGCTTGAATCCTGCTCCTATACTACGAGCCTTGCTACCCTTCCACCTGGTACACACAGTATATCCACCTTCCTTCTCTCCATCATATCAGCCAGCTCTCTACCTTTCCCTGTCATAGTACCAACATTCAGAGTTCTTATTCTCAGTCCTACACTCTTACCTTTCCTCTTCTCTCTCTGTCTGTGCACTCTCCTCCCTCCTCTACTTCTTCGACCAACAGTAGCCCAACTTCCACCGGCGCCCTGTAGGTCAACGGCGCCGATGTCGGTCGTTGTTAACCCGGGCCTCGACCGATCCGTTATGAAATTCAGAGTACTGACGATTCGCATGGTTAAATTTGGCAATGTTTTATGCCAGATGCCCTTCGTGACACAACCCTCTCTATTTATCTGGGCTTGGGACCGGCACAGAAGTCACTGGACTGTGACCCCCATGGCTAGATTAGAATGTTCACAAAATATTTAAGAAAAATTTGTTCAAATCAAATGTTTCATCACATCTTTTTTATCCTCAGAGATGCAGAGGGAGAAGCAGTCCAAAGGTGAGAAATATGTTTTTGTTCATTTAAGATCACACCTATTATGTAATTATGCATCTCTATGGAAATGACATCTATGAAACAATCAAGAGACTACAACCTACAGACAGAGGTTAAAAAGTGAGAGGTGTCTTTAGAGATGTGTTCATCCTGAATAAATGTAATCACAAAGATATCTGGGAAGTTTCTTAGGTTGTTTAGGCTCTTGTAAAGATGAAGGTTTCACACAAAAAGTGTTTGAAACAGGATTAAAGGATTTTGTGTGTGTGTGTGTGTGTGTGTGTGTGTGTGTGTGTGTGTGTGTGTGTGTGTGCATGCATGTTTGTGCATTTGTTTGGTCAGACATAAATACAAATAAATGACTGAGATATCTTTATAGATGACAGTAGTGCTAAACACAAAATCTGCCATTTGAACAGGGGTGTATAGACTTTTTGTCTGCATTTTATTGGCAGAAAATTACAATCCACAATTTTCAGCTATTGTAATGCCAAATGATCCAGTACAGGACACAAAATGTCGTGAACTGAAAAAATACTAAACTGAACAGAAAAACAGATCAAATACAATGAGCAAATACTTCCACTGTATGCAAGTTAGTGGATTACATTTTGTAGAATATTGCATGCAGGTAAGCTAAATGTCTTAGAAAACACATTTCTGCTGTCAGCTTTTTAACTATAGCTGACTAATAACTGTAATATTAACATTTTAATCCTGTCTGTTTTCAGAGAGGCAGATACTCATGCTGGAAGATGGTAATTCTACATGAATATATTAACTATTTTATGCAGTGTCTGAAGCACTGTGAGGTGAGAGCATGAGTTTCTTTCTGTCAGCACTGCATGTTATACTGCTGCTTTTAATGCTGAGACTTCACCAGAAGTGACTGTGGTTATAAGAAGTCTGTTGGTGAATGAGCTGCACCTTTACCTCAGTCTAATTAGTGGCTCTGACAGGTGAGGTAATATGTGACTGCTGTAACAGTAGAGTAGTAACACTGGACATTATAAGAATGATGAGCTGCAAAACTATGCATATATGCACACAGTTCTGGTATTACAACTAGCACTAGATTAAACAAAGTGACAGCAAAAATCAAGGCAGCTAATACCAGTGGAATTAAATAATAATTTATTTAATGTATGACCTTTGCTAACGCTCAAAATGTCTTGGAAAGTTTATATAATCACTCTTTTTAAATGAACTGCAACAACAGGATGAGCAGAGGATATTAGAACAATTTTTAGATGGATAACTCACTGCTGAACTCGATGTAAATCATGGGCAGTAGCAACATTTTCCCCCTTAAAAATAAGTTTTGTTGAGTGTAAACACTGACAACAGTTTACTACTGTAATTTCAGTTGATATCTTACATTTGCTATTTTAATTTACTTTGATTAAAGTAATGAACTATGTGAGCTATAGCATTTTATACATTTGTTTATATGGTGTAAAACTGCCTGCACTCGCTTCTTTACCTCTTTCCCACACTCTCCATTACTCTGGACTGTTGACCCCAAGTACTTAAACTCCTGTACCTTCTTCACCTCTTCAGCCTGTAACCTTACTGTTCCACTTCCCTCCCTTTCATTCACACACATGTACTCAGTCTTACTACGACTGACTTTCATTCCTCTTCTCTCCAGCGCAAACCTCCACCTCTCCAGGTTTTCCTCCACCTGCTCCCTGCTCTCACTACAGATCACAATGTCATCTGCAAACATCATTGTCCATGGAGACTCCTGTCTGACCTCCTCTGACAACTGGTCCATCACTATAGCAAACAGGAAGGGGCTCAGAGCCGATCCCTGATGCAGTCCCACCTCCACTTTGAACTCCTCTGTCTGACCTACAGCACACCTCACCACAGTCCTGCTCCTCTCATACATGTCCTGCACCACTCTGACATACTTCTCTGCTACTCCTGACTTCCTCATACAGTACCACAGCTCTTCTCTTGGCACCCTGTCATACGCTTTCTCCAAGTCTACAAACACACAGTGCAACTCCCTCTGACCATCCCTATACTTCTCCATCAAAATCCTCAGAGCAAAAATTGCATCTGTTGTGCTCTTTCTGGGCATGAAGCCATACTGCTGCTCACAAATTTCCACTACCTTCCTTAACCTAGCTTCCACTACTCTTTCCCATAGCTTCATTGTATGGCTCATCAACTTTATCCCCCTATAGTTACTGCAACTCTGCACGTCACCCTTATTCTTAAAGATCGGCACTAACACACTTCTTCTCCATTCCTCAGGCATCCTCTCACTCTCTAAAACCCTGTTGAACAAACTAGCTAAAAATTCCACTGCTGCCTCTCCCAGACACTTCCAGACCTCCACCGGGATGTCATCAGGACCGACTGCCTTTCCACTTTTCATCCTCTTCAAAGCCTTCCTGACTTCATCCTTTCTAATCTTATCTACTTTCTGTTCCACAGAGTTTACCCCTTCTACTATTTTTTCCCTCTCATTTTCCTCATTCATCAGCTCCTCAAAGTATTCCTTCCATCTCCTCTGTACACTCTCCTCACTTGTGAGCACCCTTCCATCTCTATCCTTAATAACTCTAACTTGCTGCACATCCTTCCCATCTCGATCCCTCTGCCTAGCTAACCTGTACAAGTCCTTCTCTCCTTCTCTAATGTCTAACCTAGTGTACAACTCGTCATATGCCTTCTGCTTGGCCTTAGACACCTCCCTCTTCACTCTGCGCTGTAACTTCTTGTATTCCTGTCTATTCTCTTCAGTCCTGTCCATGTCCCACTTCTTCTTGGCTAACCTCTTCCTCTGGATACTATCCTGAACTTCCTCATTCCACCACCAAGTCTCCTTATCTTCTTTTTTCCTTCCAGATGACACACCCAGCACCTTTCTCCCTGTCTCCCTGATCACTTCTGCTGTAGTTTCCCAGTCATCTGGCAGCACTACCTGACCACCCAGAGCCTGCCTCAACTTCTGTCTAAATTCCTCACAACATTCCTCCTTTTTCAGCTTCCACCACTTGGTTTTCTTCTCTAACTTTGACCTCTTCATCTTATAGACCATCAAAGTCATCCTACACACCACCATCCTATGCTGTCTGGCTACACTCTCTCCCACAACCACTTTACAGTCACTAATCTCTTTCAGATTGAGTCTTCTACATAGGATGTAG
This sequence comes from Hemibagrus guttatus, assembly GCA_033459395.1. Lineage (NCBI taxonomy): Eukaryota > Metazoa > Chordata > Actinopteri > Siluriformes > Bagridae > Hemibagrus > Hemibagrus guttatus. The sequence continues at coordinate 4,071 of JAUCMX010000494.1, read as the reverse complement.
TCTACCTGTGTGCTCCTACCTCCACTCTTGTAAGTCACTCTATGCTCCTCCCTCTTCTGAAAATAAGTGTTAACCACAGCCATGTCCATCCTCTTAGCAAAGTCCACTACCATCTGTCCTTCAAGGTTCCTTTCCTTAACTCCAAACTTGCCCATCACCTCTGTTCCCCTCACCAACATGTCCATTAAAATCCGCTCCTATCACTACTCTCTCACCCGTGGGAATACTCTCCATCACCTCATCTAATTCACTCTAGAATCTCTCTTTCTCCTCTAACTCACAACCTACCTGTGGGGCATAACCACTAACAACATTCAACATCACCCCTTCAATCTCTAACTTCAGACTCATCACCCTGTCTGACACTCTCTTCACCTCCAGGACATTCCTCACAAACTCCTCCTTCAGGACCACACCTACCCCATTTCTCTTACTATCCACACCATAATAAAACAGCTTGAATCCTGCTCCTATACTACGAGCCTTGCTACCCTTCCACCTGGTCTCCTGTACACACAGTATATCCACCTTCCTTCTCTCCATCATATCAGCCAGCTCTCTACCTTTCCCTGTCATAGTACCAACATTCAGAGTTCCTATTCTCAGTCCTACACTCTTACCTTTCCTCTTCTCTCTCTGTCTGTGCACTCTCCTCCCTCCTCTACTTCTTCAACCAACAGTAGCCCAATTTCCACCGGCGCCCTGTAGGTCAACGGCGCCGATGGCGGTCGTTGTTAACCCGGGCCTCGACCAATCCGGTATGAAATTCGTACTGATGATTCTCATGGTTAAATTTGGCAATGTTTTACGCCGGATGCCCTTCCTGACGCAACCCTCTCTATTTATCCGGGCTTGGGACCGGCACAGAAGTCACTGGACTGTGACCCCCATGGCTAGATTCAGAAATTGACATGTTGACATTTCTTAATAAAGACCTGAATATTCAATGGGGTGTCCTAATTTATTCACATTTTTGTATACAATATATAAATGTTGTGGATGGTAAGTTTTAACTGTGGTCAGCACAAATAAACTTGCTAAAAGGGTTGTAATTTGGCTTTAATTTTAGTGATTGAATTTAACGGAACCTTGACAACACTTAACAAAGTTAGAAATGTATATGTAATACAGCACGATACACATACATACATTCATACATACAAGTTTGTCTGTTATTTTCACACCTAGACTACAGGTGCAGTTTACTATATAGTGATGAGGCTGAAACTAATTATAGTATTTCTACACTATTTATGAACTTACTTTGAATCTGTAACATCTTTCTGTCAAATGTAGTTTCTTGTGACTCCAGCAGTTTCTTGTCTGAAGAGCAGTTGCAGTGTTCGATCTGTCTGGATGTGTTCATTGATCCAGTCACCACTTCATGTGGACACAACTTCTGTAAGAGCTGCATTACACAGTGCTGGGAGAAGCGTCAACACTATCACTGTCCATTATGTAATGAGCAATTCAGCAAGAAACCTGAACTGAAGATTAATACAACACTGAGAGAGGTTGCAGATCTCTTCAAGAAGAAATGTGGTTCTGACAAACCTGAGGTTCTTTGTGATTCCTGCACTGGAGAGAAGCTGAAGGCCCTGAAATCCTGTCTGGATTGTGGACTGACTTTCTGTAAAACTCATTTAGAGCCACATAATCATGTTTCCAAGCTTCAGAAACACAAACTAATAAACCCTGTGGAGAACCTGGAGGATTACATATGCCAGAAACATGAGAGACCTCTGGAGCTGTTCTGTAGAGATGATCAGACGTGTGTGTGTCAGTTCTGCACTGAGACAAACCACAAGAATCACAACAGTGTTCCTATAGAGGAGGAGAGCAGAGAAAAGAAGCTAAGAAACACTGATTGACATCAACTTATATCGACATTCTTGTAGAAAATGTATCTAGTAGTAGATCAGATTATAAGGTTTTGAGTTTAAATTAAAGACCAATTCCAAAGAAATAGTTTGTTTAATATTTATTTTTTTTAAATAATTATTAGATAATTATTAAATAATTAGATAAAAATTTGTTGGGAGGCACAGTGGCTTAGTGGTTAGCACGTTTGCCTCACACCTCCAGGGTTGGGGGTCAATTCCCACCTCCGCCGTGTGTGTGGAGTTTGCATGCCCCCCCACCCCTGTGTCTCGGGGGTTTCCTCCCCTGGTCCAAAGACATGCATTGTAGGTTGATTGGCATCTCTAAATTGTCCATAGAATGTGATTGCGTGAGTGAATGAAAGTGTGTGTGCCCTGCAATGGGTTGGCACTCCGTCCAGGGTGTATCCTGCCTTGACGCCTGAGATAGGCACAGGCTCCCCGTGACCTGAGAATAGATCGGATAAGCGGTACAGACAATTGAAAATGGAAAAATATTTGTTCTACCATGCTCATGGAAAATTGTCAAGTCACCTTTTTGACAAAACAGAAGGGTAAATTTAATAATAAGTGTAATGTCAATTAATGGTCGTCTTCTCTGTCCTCAGACTCAGCTGGTGAAAACACAGACAGATGTTCAGCAGATGATTCAGGACCGAGTGAAGAAGATAAAAGAGATCAAACACTTATTAGAGCTCAGCAAAGTGTGTACAAACATGAAATGAGTTTATATCTGTTACATTCAGTTTACTTTTTTCTTTTTGCATTACACATTAGTTCACTGTAGTGTTATCTGATGGAAGTGAAAATGTGTTCCTCCTTTATAGAAGCACAGAGAAGGAGAAAACAGACAGTGTTGAAGTATTCACTGCTCTGATTCGCTCCATTAAGAGAAGTCAGGCTGAGTTGCTCAAGGTGATGGAGGAGAAGCAGAAAGCTGCAGAGAGGCAGGCTGAAGGACTCATTAAAGAGCTGGAGCAGGAAATCACTGTGCTAAAGAGGAGACACACTGAGCTGGAGCAGCTCTCACACACTGAGGAACACTGACTCCTACAGGTCAGTGTTCCTCTCTCTGCTCACTGGCAATGCAGAACATCACAGAACAACACTCACCATGTTGAGGGATTTCTCCTCTCTCCTGCTCTACTGTAGATTTACTCCTCCATGTGCAGCCCTCCACACACCAAGAACTGGACTGAGATCAGTATTAACACTGATCTGAGTGGGGACACTGTGAGGACAGCTCTGTCTCAGCTTCAGCAAACTCTGAATAAGAAAGTCACTAAAACACTAAATGACAAGTTAAAAGAAACAGGTATCTTATATTTGAGAAATAGGTCTAAAATAATGAACTGTTTTATGTAATATTTGATTAATCAAAATAAAATAAACAATAACTGATCTGAAGTCTAATGACAGTCTAATGATAAAAACAATGTGTTGTTTTTATAATTAGTTTCCAGAGAACTGAAGAGGATTCAGCAGTATGCAGGTACAGTGAAGTTTCTGATTTCCTCTCATGTTAAAATGTACATATCAGCATTACACCACTGCATCATCAGACTTATTTTCAACTGTAGAGCTTTCCAACTCTAAAGTCTTAAATTGTCTCTCCTCACTATAGCTCCTTATTACTGCCAAGCACTATAAGCACTAACCTCCAGACTATTTTCATCTGTTACAGATGGAGAAAGCAATGGAAAAAAAACAAAAAAAAACAGAATTATATATACTCTATGTTATTAACAGTTATAAACAATTACTCAAAGCCTGCTTAAATATCGTCACACTGAACTATTTTTCAATCTGTTTTACTTATATTGCATTATGATTTAAAAAAAATAGGAAGTTATTTTATTTTTTCATCAACCCTTATCTTATTGCAATCATTATCCATATCAGCAAAAAAGGAAGAGACTTTGCTCAAGTTAGTAATTAACTGAAAATAAACCAGAGTTCAATATAAGTCATATTGTGCTCCTCTTTACTGAATTTTACAGAAGTTTTTAAGCAGATTTTCTCAACCACATAAAACATTTGGGCTTAAGCAATTTTTAAATCATGTTTAAAAAATCTTTACTTATTTGTATAACTAAGAAAAAAACAAACATTTTGGACCATTAATATGTGCAGCAAAGTTACAGTAGGAAGGAAGCTTCTATAGTAAAACAGGTGTGACTAAAGTAAAGGT
>JAUCMX010000493.1:0-12187 GCA_033459395.1 Hemibagrus guttatus | reverse complement strand
TCGGCTAACATTAACTGATTACAAGTTTCTTTTCATCGGATTACTAGTTTCTTTTCATCAAGTAGCACTGGTTCCAGTAGCCAACATAAAAAATGCTTACACAAATAGTAACAATGAGCAAGACTTCATGATGTGTTAGTGTCCATGTGCTTGATTCCCAGTACTTTTTCCACTCCTGTGAAATGATGTGTTCTTTTTCATAATATTTGAGTGCTTTTCAGAGTTGAGTCACAGTAATATCTGATGGTTTTTTTTCAGCATGCATTTAGTACATATACTACAACATAACTCATGCATTGGTAAATTGCAGTGTTCTTTTATTTGACAGCTGATTTTTATAAAGTATTATTTACCCAAAATACAATCCAAACATACAGCTGAGTATTTGAACATGATTCACCATGAGTCTACTCTGACAGTTTCTTTGAGTTTCTTCACTTTTACAGTCAGTGGCTGGAAAAAGGTTCTACCAGATTTTTTCCCCCGAATCCACATGAAGGCTCTCACCTGATATCCTAGTTAGATCATAGATAGTTCAGTAATCATTTGTGTGTAATGAATTAATGATGTGAATGTTTGTATTGATATACAGACAAATTAATATCAAATGTCATCAAAAAGATTATTAGATATAGAAGTTAGAGTAGTGTAATTAATTAAATAATAAATAACATTCTTATTTCTGTACATTAAAACATACCAATAAGTGTTTTACAATGCTACATGGCAGAGCTGCACACTTCATCTAAAGTTGCATTTGATTCAGTTACTTAAACTATTAAGATAAATAATAATTACTGTATTGTTAAAAATGCTTATTCAATTTGAAAATATATACAGTAAAAGACACATTGACCTTTATTAATCAAATGTGCATGCAGTTAAAATGAACTTTCTACTCTCTAGAGGAGTTTCTTTATTTATCCATTTAATCTTCTGTTCAGTCTGTACAAGTGTATCTGTACAATCAAACTCAGTGTACTACAATCAAACTCCCATCTGTTCTGAGGGGTTTGTAAAAGGCCATTGCTCTAGCTCACATCCAACAAAGTAACATACATCTGTACAAACATAAAACACACAGGATTGAATTAATAAATTAATGTACCATTTTATTTATTTGTTTGTTTGTTTGATATAACTATTAATTACAGTGAATCATGGACAAAACTGGCAAGAAAAGGTCAATAAACTTGATTCCATGTCATATGCACCTTTAACATCCAAAACAAATGATCTGTGTCTATACAATACTGTTTGATTATAATAATGTAGATTTGATTTAATGCGATAAATCAACATCGCCTCAGATTTGCTTATTAAGGATATATATAAGTTTAATTTTCAACTTTGTAATTTCTATTCTGAATTTATGTATTTCTGTGAAGTTGCTTTGAGACAATGTCCATTGTTAAAAGCACTGTACAAATAAAATTGAAGTTATTTGAATTGAATTGAATTGAATGCAGTGGGGGGGGGGGGGGGGTGATTGACATCTCTAAATTGTCCGTAGTGTGTGATTGCGTGAGTGAATGAGAGTGTGTGTGTGCCCTGCGATGGGTTGGCACTCCGTCCAGGGTGTATCCTGCCTTGATGCCCAATGACGCCTGAGATAGGCACAGGCTCCCCGTGACCCGAGAATAGATCGGATAAGCGGTAGACAATGAATGAATGAAAATGTATGTGTATTGATGAATCCTTCATTATAAGAACAGGAATTGTGGGATCTTCTGATTCTGTTCACCAAAATCATTCATTCAAATTCATTTACTGATGTTCCCAGTGACCCTTTCAGTAAGTTACATCATTACACCAGTTGGCGTTTCATTCTCTCAATATGTTTATTTAAAAATGGCAAGTCCAGCTTTAAGAGAACGTCTGGTGAATTTATCCATCTGACCCATAGTGGTCACTGCAGTGGACAGTTAATTAAAAGTCTTTTTTCTCCTAAATGCAATGGTTTCCATGGTGGAATCACATATCAGCCTCTAGAGTGCTCTCTGCTACAACACTCCATTGCGGTTTATTCAGTGGTCAGTCGTTGTAACTGCAAGTGAACTTCCTCTGAATCCAAGATGGCTGACAGACAGCCACACTTGTTGACTACTGCTGGCATATCCTGGCAGTCCTTCTATTCCAGAAAAATGCTAGAGGTAAAAAATAAATAAATAAGTAAATAAAAAAAAAAAAAATATATATATATATATAGGTAAGATATACAGTAACATTTAAGTAATAATATTATTCTTTTATTTTTTTAAATTTTATTTCAAATAAGTAGCATATTACGGTTAACCATGTGTCCAATGGAGTGGACATCATGCATCGCCAAGTATATTTCCAACACAAGTCATGTAATTGCTTCACCTTTTCTTGTGACTGTTTTGTTTGTAAGTCAGTTTGTAAATTTGCTATATTGACTGTCACATGTTGCCTCGTTCTGTGCTGGTCAGTCCCCTGAAGATGTTGCCAACAGATGGGTCAAGGATGAAAAAATAATGGTCAGAGTCCAAAGACCCTTCTCTGTGGCCCTTTACAATCAACACATGGGTCGATCTTGTCGATCAATGTGTGGCAATGTATCCCCACTGTTGTAAATGCCTGGCACCTTTATTTGATGTCTGGATTGGAAAATATTAATCTCCTCCTCTTCAAAACTTCTGTAGTACATGCATTGATAAATGCTGGCTCCCTCCAGCAAAGCAAAAGAGGAAGACCCAGTGGGACCCAGGAATTCACTGGCCCCAACTCAACCGAGTGAAAAATGCAAATAGATGTCACGATGGTGCATGCACGCAAAAGACCAAATACATCTGCCTGCATGCTGTGTGCTACTGTGCCCTGGATGCTTTGACATCTTTCATACAGCCTAGTTTTCAGCATATTACTGACATTTATTTCAAAAGAAGTGTTCAGAGATGCAGAGACTAATATGTTAGTTCTTGTTGTTGAAGCTCTTGTTGCTAGTATAATGGCATGATAATACCAGTCCTGCATCCTTAAAGAACTATGGAGACAATAATCACAATAATCTTCTTGTTGGAGATGTATTGAAACATAGACTAGGCTTAGGTGTAAGCTTCACAGTTGTGGGCGTCATTTGCTTTTTTATGCAGGCCTAAACAATAGGCTTATACAACGTTAAAATGTGTGGAAATATGTTAAAATGTTTTACAAAGCATAAAATGAAATAATTGCTCAATGCATTTACCATAAAACACAATTAAATTAATTTTTTACATGAATAAGTACATGAGTTCATGCTGTTTTATGTTGAGTACTCAGGTGCATGTAGTCCAGTGAATTGGACATTTCTGTAAATTTCTGAAAAAATCATATTTTTGAAAAAAAAAAAAAATATATGTTTTTTTTTCATGCCCTAAGAAGAATACAAACATGTTAGAAAAAAGTCTTGACTCAGGCTTTCATAAATTCATGCATCAGAATCAATAGTTCATCTACCGTCAGACTCAAAGTAAGAGGTGTGTTCATTCAGTACGTCTGACCAATGATATCCTTCACTGTCCACATTTTTGCTTTTTAATCCATAAAAACTGTGTAGTTAAGGTTAGCGCTTCATTAGTTTGGAATTAGTACATGCCTTAACTAATCATTAATTTATATTTAAGTAAGAATTAATTCAGGTATTAGTGCATGATTAATCATGTGCTGTTGTTAACATTTTAAATCTATAAAATTTGTGTACAAGTGTTAAGTAGTTTTCTTTGCCACCGTTAGCCTCTGGCTTGTTCATAAATATAACTTTTAATTTTAAACTTTGTCATTTTTATTTAGAATTTTTATATTCCTGTAGAGCCACTTTAAGACAATGTATATTGTTAGAAAACACTATACAAATAAAACTAAATTGAGTTGAATTAATATTTTAATTCTGTACTTCTTTCAGCTGCATATGTTAGCAGAAATGTTTTGTGTCTGTGGTTAACTGATAACAGGTTGGTAAAATGGAGTGTCTTTGTTGTGGTTTTAGATTCTTCGTATGTGCCATTGTTATGTTTTTGTAAAGCCTTTCACTGACTCTGTATCACTGTGCTGCTACTCTAAGAGCACAGTGATAGAGTGCAGAATCTGAGAGCTTTAGGTCTCTGATAGTAAGTTCAGTAGAGTCTGAGGATGCTTCTGCCTCTAAACGACGATCATCAGGAGTGCTATCATAACCTGCATTTGACCTTGCCTTTGGTGCATGTAGGTGCTTTCTCTTGGTCACACATGTGATAGAATCTGTCTTGAATGCTTTCAGATTGATTGCTGACATTCACTGCAAACCCTTCAGATTCTTCCCAGAAGGATCTGGAAAGAAACAAACACAATGTTCTGCGCAGGCCAGAAATTCAAGACAGTTTAGAAGTGCTTGATCCTTGTTGATGCTACTAACTTTTAGAGGCCCTGGACTTGAACTATTAGATTGTTGTTGCTTATGAAAGGCTGACTCAACATTTACACTGTCAGTTGATTAAGTCATGCGGACCTGCAGGAAACACTGCAGGACTTCAAACAAGACTTTTAAAGCAACACCCACCCCCACCCAAATTTTGGGAACTTGCTAATTCCACTACATTTTGGAGATCTTGACTTAGAATAACAGCAGCTTGGAACATATGACAGAAAGTTCCATTACATATGAAATTCAAGAAAGCTCAGACGTTCTTGAATCTTGTTGATGCCACTACATTTTGGAGACATTGGACTTGAATTAGCAGAGAGTTGCTGCTTTTGACAGGCTGGCTCAACAGTCAGATGATTTAGTCATGAGGACCTGCAGGGAAAGGGTAGTGTTTCTTGAACTAAAGGGTAATTGACATCTAGCTGTAATCGACCCAGATGGGACTCGAACCCACAATCCTCAGCTCCAAAGGCCTGATGCCCTTATCCATTAGGTCACTAGGCCTGCTCCAAGGACTCTTGGAGACCTTAACTTGGAATAGCAGCAGCTTGGAACATATAACAGAAAGTTCCATCAAGCGGCCTCAAATTCATCTCACAGCATGAAAGCCGGGAATCGAACCTGTTTCACAAGACTAGGAATCTTGCATGATACCACTAAACCACTGCTGCATGGTGGCAAGAGTAAAATGGCTACTTTTCGGAAGATTTAGTGATTAGGCCCTGCAGAAAACAGTAAAGGTTGCTGAACTAAAGGGCAGTTTGGGAATTTCGTAAAGCCTAACAAGAAGTTGACAACTCTAACCCTCATTGATGAAGACTTTTTCAGCACAGCATTGAAAGGCCAAGCCTGCACCAGCTGGGAATCGAACCCGGTTCACAAGAATGGGAATCTTGCATGATACCACTACACCACTGGTGCTTAACTGACCAGAAGCAATGGTTAGTTGGTGATGAGGCCCTGCAGAAAACAATAACGGTTGTTGAACTAAAGGGCAGTTGCCAACTTTTTTAGTTCTAACTATATAAGTTGACCACTCTAACCCACAATCCCCATAGGCTGACGATTTATCCGTTAGTCTTTAGCTTTCTAGGTCCATTTAGGTGTTTCTCTTGCTCACGCATGTGCAAGAACATATCATGAACGTGATGAGGAGCAGCAGGGAACAGCAGTTGTTATAGAACTAAAGGGCAGTTTCAACAGACGTCTCTGTAATCTGACTCAGGTGGGACTTGAAACCACAATCCACAGCTCCAAAGACTGATGCCTTATCCATTAGGCCACTGGGCTATTGTCAGGATGACTGAGCGGTCTAAGGCGCTGCGTTCAGGTCGCAGTCTCTCCTGGAGGCTTGGGTTCGAATCCCACTTCTGACATTGACTTCTTTCCATTGTGTTGTGTTTCTCTACAGAAGTCTGTTGTTGCACATTGAAAAAATTCTGGGAGACTTAAGTGGTTTAAGGATTGTTGGTCAGCAGAATGTGGTTAGAGCTTGTTGGGCCCCTGGGCAAGGCTCTTTACCCTCACTGCTCCAGGAGTGCTGTATCATGGCTGACCCTGTGTTCTGACCCAATTTCCAAAGTTGGGATATGTGACAAATAAAGGCTTCTTCTCTATATAAATATGAACATTTAAAGTGAGGTAAGAAGGTGAAAGGTGCTGTTGTTGGCATGTGCTCTGTGGCTGTGAATTCCAGGTGGTGCTGAGCAGAGAACATAGCTAGTTCTGCCGGAGTCCATGCCTGCATTTTACACATAATCTACATTATCTTTAAACATCACATGATCACAAACATACTTAATATCTTTCTCTCTCTCTGTCTGACTTTCTCTGTTGAGCTATACGTCCCACTCCCGAGCTCCCAGTGTTCAGATTTTCCAGTGTGACCACTGGCTCTACCCCTGGTCAGAGTCTTGTCGCTTGGTGGTGCTCACTGATGCTGTGGATGGATCTGTGTGGAAAGCCTATGACCAGGAGACAGCCATGGACAGAGCCACTTGGGGGACTATAACACCGTCACAGATCTGCTGTTACATCTTTCAGCTTTGACAGCAAGGAATTAGTGTCTCTACAAAAGGGGGTAGAGCTTTTTCGTATTTAGCTCCTAAACTTTGGAACAGTCTTCCTGACAGAGTTCGGGGCTCAGACACAGTCTCCCAGTTCAAACGTACACTAAAGACATATCTCTTTAGCCAGGCATACACCTAATACATCCCATAACTTTGTGCTCCAATACATCTGATTAAATGCACATCATCATCTAGTGCCTGCTAATATTATGAATAGCAGCTACGCTAATTCCTTTTCATTTGTTTCCCTTCTTCTACCCACCCCAAGACACACAGAGATTGTGCCAGCTCCTGTGGCATCCAGAGATGGACCAGCTCCAGCTGGGTTCTGCTTTCTGAGGACTGGAGAATTCAAAGCAGCACTGCCAACCCTATGTGGACATTTTACACATAACATTCTACACATGCTGTGTCTGCATCACACAACTAATGCAGAAAGGACATTGTTCATATCACACTCTCCGGTGTCACCCAGATGAGGATGGGTTCCCTTTTGAGTCTGGTTCATCTCAAGGTTTCTTCCTAATTCCATCTGAGGGAGTTTTTCCTTGCCACAGTCGCCTGAGTCACCTCAGGCTCGCTCACTAGGGAAAATTTTGTCTAACATCTAGGACTGTTTGTTTGTATGTTTATTGTCTCTTATGTTCTGTAAAGCTGCTTTGAGACAATGCTCTTTGTTAAAAGCACTATACAAACAAAATTGAATTGAATTGAATATAACAAACTCAGAAACTACATTGATCTAATAGTTCCTCATGGGCCTTTGGTTGCTGTTGTAGAAAGGACACTATTTACATTTACATTATTTACTGTCCAGTGTCACCCAAATGAGGATGGGTTCCCTTCTGAGTCTGGTTTATAAAAATGCCCGTGTATGTGTGGACTAGGCCTAAATGTTCGGGGCATTCAAAACAAGGTCAAAAGAAAAGCAATGTTTTTATTTTGTAAAGGTCGTGGCTCTCATTGTATTTTTTATTTTTTTTACAAGAAACACATTTCTACTGTTGATGCTGCTGCTTCTTGGCCAGAGTCAGTGGGGAGATAAAGTGTTATTAAACCACGGATCCTCCCACTCTGAGCAGACTGCCAATTGTATTTAATAATTGTCCAGGGAAAATGATCTGTCAAAACTGACCTCAGTGGACATTGGATAGCAGTTGTTTAACTAACTGTGTAATCTGTTCCCAAAATTTTCAGTAGACCCAAGAGCCCAGTGTACATGCTCGGGCCTCTTCTGTTGTTTTTTTAAGAACAGCTCATACAAGCTCATAGCCCATAGCTCATAGATACACTATTCGGTCACTTTATGAATCTCTGTGTGATTGCGCAGGTATCCAGAGGATTCTTGCCACCATCTCTAGCATAATCTCTAAATGTAAACCATTTTAATGATATACTTGTGGCATCATTGAAGTAGTTATGACTTCTAGTTAAAATAAAATGTCTGCTGGTCTTTGTATTTTGCATATGCATTTTGTTTTTGTTAAATGTATAGGATTTTTACATTATTAATGTTGTTTGTTTATGTCATAGGTATTACTCTAATTTAGTATTTAGCTGCTTTTTCCTGCTGGTATATGGACTGCTGTGATCATATAGTGGTTAGTACTGTGCGTTGTGGCCGCAGCAACCCCGGTCCGAATCGGGGTCACAGCCTTGGCTTTTCTGCGTCACCGTCTAATGGGAGGCCTGCCCATGGCTGGTGTAGAACATAGTAGTGTTCTGTAGCTTTAAATCTGAGCAGACTAAGATCCTAAAGCTTGCTTATACGCATGCACGGGTTGGTGCTAGGATGTTGGAGTTTGTACATTGCATGTTGAACTCCTGCATGTCTCTTAGTAAAGATACTGTTGTAAAATTTACTTAGTCAATTATAGACAAAACTGGCAAGAAAAGGTCAATAAACAATTTCATGTCATATGCACCTGCAACAAAATGGATCTGTTAGTGTCGATAAAATACTTTTTTATACTTTTATACTTTTTTCATAACAATGTAGATTTGTGATTTTACTGTGGTATTGTGTCATTTTTAAACACATTTTATTTATATTTATTAGTTTGCTTGCTTGCTTACTTTTTTATTTATTCATTTATACCCACAGAATTACCACAAACATTGTTTGTGTGTGTGGTTAACTGATAACAGGTTGGTAAAGGGAGGATCCTTCATGTGGTTTTAGAATCTTCATTTATTTTGTTTTATAAGTTTTTGTAAAGCCTTTCACTGACTCTGTATCACTGTGCTATCTGAGAGCTTTAGACCCTCTGATAGTAAGTTTCAGTAGAGTCTCTGCTTGTTTCTGACTTTAATCGAGTGTCAGTAGGAGTGCTTGCATAACTGTTCTCTAGAAGGCCACACCCAAGAAGTGATGCTATTGTAGCATAATTTTACACAGATCATCACTTCACAGTATCAGTGACAGTGAACTGAGACACTAATACAACACAGAACTATTCCACTGTTGCTGATCAACCCACTGCATCTGACTTCACCTCTTAAAACATATCTTTTGGAGTTAGAGGGCTGTGTCTCAGGACTCTAACACCAAAAGACACAATATCTCACAATACTGTAATAATTTTTGGGCCTTTCTTTTTGGAAAGTTCTGTGCAAGTGCTTGAATAAGCTACACGAAAGACATTTCTGCTGTGTATATGTTGATAAATGGCCAGAATCACAGAGTTTGTTAACAGCCACAAAGTTCAGAGTGGAATTTTGTAAACAGCTAAAAAAAGAACATCAATGTCTCATCATGTGAGATGGCAGATGACAAAATATAATTACAAATACATGTACTGTATACAGATGAAGAGAGAGTGTTAGTAGAAAGACAGAAGGAATAAATTCATCAACATAACATAATATTAACATAGTGAGTTTGCACTGCAACATGGTCCTTGCAAGCTGCCTGATCTGATTAGCATGAGCATGCAGTAAAAGTTACATTTATGTTTATGAGTTATGATTATTATTAAAGTTTTGTTAATGTTTATTACAGACAGTGTTGCATAATTGCCTAGCAATAGCATAGCATTTTTTAAAAATTCAGTCAAATTCAAGAGTCTTTAATGGCATCGAAGGTTCAAGATCAACTGAATATAAGTTAATGTTATATTTGTGAATTTGCATAGTTTTAGTTTGAAGCAACCATTTCCATTTTGGTATGTGCTGGTATGTGCACATTGTAGCGACATGCAGTATGATAATTCACTGCAGACATGCCAATAGCTGATTTGACTAGAGTGCAGCTAGGTGTGAATGTGTGTTTTAGCATGGTGTCCTGTAAAATGCTTCAATCCAAGGACCCACCCTACTCCCAGTATTCCTGGGATAGCCTCAAGGTTGGGGTTTTAATTTTCAGAGGTTAATTGATGGAATACACCGTGGGTTTTGCAACTCCTTGGACCTCTTGATAAACAAATTTCCAAGACAGAACCAATCAGCCCGCACTCGAAGTTTCTGTTAGATTTGTCCCACCCAGTCTATTCCACGTAAAACCAGGGCTCGTCCGGGATTTGAACCCAGGACCGCTCACACCCAAAGCGAGAATCATACCCCTAGACCAACGAGCCAGGTCATCCTTGTTTGGACTGGTCTGCTGACGGATGTTCACTGTACTCTGCAAATTTTCAGTTGACTACTATTGCAATAATTTCACTAACTCCATTCTGTTGGAAAGGAGACATCAACAAGGAGCGTTCTTGGGGACGTGCCCAAAAGAATGAAAGGAGGTCTTCTCTGTCATTGTTCCAGCTCATTCTTAATTGTTCCATAATCTGTACCATATCAGACCATATCAGAGATGACTATTATAGAAAAAAGCGGCCATATAATTTCTCTTTCCCTGGTGACCAAATTACCAGGGACTGTTCAACTGAGAAATCCGGATGATGACAAAGAAAACATCAGGTGGTTATTTTGCTGCTGCTTCAGTGTTAGGTGGAGGTTTCAGTATAGGTCAGGTTTACAGGATTGTAGCTTCTTTGCTGCTATGGAAACTCAAGTGGTTGCTACAGTATTGGTGGATGTTATGAGGTTCCAAGTGGTTTCTGTGATGTTTGCAATAAGTTTCAATATGATTCATGTTGGTAATAAAATTGATTTAGCTGGTAGCTAAAGAAATTCAGGTGGCTGGTGGGGTATGGCTTAGTAGCTGTTATAAGGTCTCTGTTTGGTGGGGTAACACTAGGAAGCTGTAATTAAGTCCCATGTGGTTGCAACAGCTATAGCTTTTCAAAAATGTTTTTGTATGATTAAGTTATAGCTTGTTGGCTGCTAAGGGAACTAAGCTGGTTGCTAGATATTGCTTGCTGGCTGTTATGGGGTTCCAGGTGGTTTCTGTTGTGTTTCTAGGAGATTTTAACATAATTCCTGTTGGTTACAAGGTAGTAACTAGTAGGTTACTGAGGAAACGCAGCTATTTAATCATTATTGGGAACATAATGGTGGAGGAACCACTGCCTTTTTTTAGTCCACAGGTTTTGGATGATAACATTATTTAAAAATGGTTAAAAATTTAAAATAGAAAATCATGTGCAACAAGAAAATCAATATTATATAGGCCTGGAACCAATAAACTAAAATACATAGTTTATTTAAACAAGAATAAACAGCCTTAAAGTAAACTGCCTTACATTAATCTTTATCTGTAAAATGTGACATTTTAATAGGTACAGTAGATCTATGTGGTGGATGTGTGAAATGAAGTCACTGAGTAGATATGTTTAATTATCAGGTTTAATATCTTTCTTATTGTCTATTCATTTATGATTACCTTTAAAACTACATTTATTTAAGTAGTTGACACTTATCATTTCTTGCTTATTTATTTAGAATGATGAATGTAAAGTGGGCAAAGCTATACAATTTGTACAGTCTGTCTATGGGATCATACATCACAGGGTATGATAAATCACAGAGGTAAAATCTCTGAAGATGCACTGCCACATTTCAGTTAAAATGAAGGCATTTGATTGCTTGTTTATCTTTTATTGATCAACTCTCCCTACATCTCTTTCAGCACATTTTTCACCCTGAAATTGAACATTTAATTTTCTTGGCATTTGAAAACAGTTTTAATCCTTTCTCAACAGCCCTGCTATTTGGGAAGGGAGTGCACACCCAAAATAAAAAGACTACTGTTCACACACATAACCAAGGTATTTTAGAAAGCTGACATTTGAAAGCTTACTGTTCAAAGACTCAAAATTACTCACACTGCCAGCTGTAAACCCTAAACACTTTTTCCACAGTGCACAAACTCACCTGGCCATTGTCACATTATATCTCTGGTAATGATGCTCTCTGTCATCAAATGATGTGTTCAATATTCCATTTAAATCCAAACTAGTTTCTAAAGTAAGCAAACACAACATTAAAAACTAATCCATTTGACATAGTCATGTTGTTCTTATTTGTTTTTCAGATTCAATCTAGAATAGACCAAATAAATAAAGTGTAGCATTGTTCTAACTGTAATGGTACAAGAATGTCCAGAACAGAGTGTTTACTGGGTTTCTTATCTACAGTGTCCACTGGTTCCGTGCAATAATAACCAGCCACATAATAAACTAGCTGTATGAGGAGTTGTTAATGAAGTGCAATGTGGGCTTTATTCTACAAAGAATACAACATTAGTTAAACTCTAATATTGTGTCCATTAAAATACACTGTTACTACATTTGATGGTTAAATGATGGTTAATGTGACA
>JAUCMX010000492.1:0-12198 GCA_033459395.1 Hemibagrus guttatus | reverse complement strand
AAAGATTTCAGACTTTTTGTACAACTGTGCTCTGGATGCTTAAACGTAAATGTGCAAGTCCCCACATGTTACAGATTTTTCTACATTTTGGAAACAAACTTTCCAAGACTAAATATCTGAATTTTGTTTGATGTTATTTGTCATTTTTCACATTTTAGTAAACCTTACAAAGTTTCTTAAGTTTTTAAAAAAAGGATTTGTGTATGAGTGAAAGTCATTTTTTGTTGTGTTGCTTTTTAATGGACAATTATGAGACAGTAATAGAAGCAGATGAAAACGTTTATTAAAGTAAACAACATAAACACTACACAACTATAAGTTTATTTACAACAATACTATGTGCAACTGCTATTTATACTATTTAATATTTGCAGTTATCTATTTAGACAATGATAGAAAGATAGATTAATAAGGGATGCTCTATGAGGGATGATGGGTCCTGGGTTCACTGTACAGATCTGTAGGGAAGAAAACAGTATACTTTAACATTAACTTAATCAAAAATAAGAATAAAATTAACTTTTACTTATGGAACAGAGTAAATGGAACAGAGGAAGAAAAGAAGAATTGGATAGAGGGAAGGACATTGCTCAGAGCTTCTCCAAAATGTCCATCATCTTCTGGACGCGCTGTCTGAGGAGAGGCCTTAGTGTGCTGGCTAAGGCTGCTGGGTCATAGTAGAACTGCGGGGGCTGAGTAAACAGCAGTTCAGCAAGATCTGTAAGCTGATCCTATAGACAAAATTACGTCATCACTATCACAATCCAACATAGTGCCACTGAGTTCAGGATACAATGCTGAGAATTTGTGTATCGCAGCATCAGAAGATATTCAACACTTACAATAAGCACTGTGAAGTATATCTCTGCTGCAGGCTCCCACACATCTACATTCCACATGCTGATGAGCGCAAACAGATGCTCCAAGAATCCTCCCTTAAACTTTAGGACAGAAAGACAACAAGCTCCATTAATATCATGTCATATCAGGGTTAACAATATGGAAAACAAAATGAGATAAAATAAACCATGTTCTGAAACTACATTCAAGCATCGCTTTTAAATCTCCCGATAAGACTCTTACTGTGTCAGGTATTGAGCCATTTTTTACGTAGCCAAATAGAAGCAGCTCGTAAAAAGATGTCCACGAAGTTGTAGTGGTAGACCTGCGCAGAAGAGAAAGGTTACAAAAAGAAATTAGCTTTGCATAATAGAGTCCTGTTTTCTATCACATAAAATATTTTATTTTTAAACATAAGTGATGTTACAGAAGTATTTATAAGCTCACATAGGCCCCGGAGAGCTCTGCTGCAATTGAGTCCTGATAAGAAGGAGTCTTCAGGAACCAAATCAGATCCTCGTAGGCCAGCTGCACACGAACTGCATCCTGTTAAAACAAGCAAAAAAAATCTCTGTAACTCACTTTCTACTTACTTTTCTATCACTCAACAGAGTGATAATTATCTATATTAATTTATCCATCAGACTAAGTAATGTAAATCTCCATTGATCAATTTAAAATCAAATAATGTGCAAAAAAGTTATAACTTACTGCATTTTACTATGCATTACATAGTCAAGCTTAAATTGCAGTTTTATTTAAATAGCACACAAAGGTAATATTTCTAACCATGTTCATATTTATGGCATAAAAGTAAAAACAGCAAGCCCACTCAAATCCATTTTACATCAAATGAGACAAGTCTTTTAAGAGCAAATGGTGGCATATAAAATAAGAGCTGTGTCTGTGCTTATGGTATCTGTCTGTGCATCTCAGTTTCAGTCTGTCTGTGCATCTCAGTCTGTCCATAAGCTGAGGTGTTACAAAAGTCAGAATTGATTACTGGAAGAGTTTAAGAGTGAACAGATATTTAGAGACTGTACTGAGAACTGTTTTTTCCCCCAGAGGATGAAATCTGATTTATACTGTAAAAAATCAAAAGCTGAGAAAACTAAAACTAAACTAAAAAATTAAGGCAACCAGATTCAGGGCTTTTTTGAGTTTGCTAAACTTTTAGAGTAATAAGTTTAACAAACTGACAATTGTTAGTTTAAGTTATTGTTCAATGAACATCATTAAATTAAATAAATTCATGAAAAATAATTCTTTCTAAATATTTATCCGTGTGCAAAAAAATTTAAAATTTTTTAAGTTTAACTGACTTGAAATATAATGTTTTCCTGCTGCAGAAATGAAAGTGTCCAGAAGATTATTTATTGAATGACATTTAATAAAACCAAGGCATTGAGTCTCAATAACTCTCCAGTAAGCAGAAACAAATGACCACAACCAAAAATTATGAAATGCAAAATCCAGACATTACTCATGGCACTGAATATAAATTTTACAAAAAGCTCTCTCTTCAATATTAATATCATTTATCTTCAACAAAATATCAAATATAATGCGACATAAATTGCTACAAACATGAAAAAAGATTTTGCAAATATGTACCTACAAAATATATCCAGTTAAAAAACATAAAACATTGAGAAAGAAACAAACCGCTCAAGGGTCACTGCCACAGGAATAAAAATCCATATAAAATTTTGGACCAAATATAAAAGAGTAAGCCTGAATTAAACAATGGTACATAACCAATCCAAAAAAAACCCAAAAAAAAAACAAATAACCACTGAATACAAAACACAACCAGATGAAATATTGAGAAATATACAACAACTACTTTTTTCTGGATTCACTGCTATGGCCATAAAAGTACAGTCTGAACCTTTTGAGTCAGCAAGTATGCTGTACATTTCTAAAAAATAAGATTTGAGGAAAACAATGGGAAAAGATTTGAAAAAAAAAAAGCCACAGGGTTTCTCTCCGTTTTCTGTGACAGCACACAATGTGTTTTTTTTTTTCAGAGGAATTATAACAAAAATTCTTCCATATATCAGTTCTTTGTTTTCTCCCTAAAGCTTCAGGTGCTGAAGCCACTGCAGCTCGCCAGGCCAGTTGGAGTTTATTTAGCCTACCCGCTAACTGTCTGAGATGCAAACGCCCCTTATACAGTCCAGTGACAGGGACGCACATTTTTAAAGACAGTTAGCCGGTACAAAGAGATCATTTATTTTGAATATCTCCTAAAAAAAGCATTTTATTCCAGTCTCGTCACATTAACAAAGAAACATCATAAATTTCGTCATAGTTTTTATCATCAGATATTAGTTTCATTTTAGTTTCATCTCATCTTAATCACAGAAAAAATGGTCGTTAACGTTATTTTTCGTCATCGTCTTTGTTAACGAAAGTAACACTGCTATCAGTCCAGGTGGTCTTGAAGTTTGGCAGAAGGATTGCTGCAGCAATCAGTTCAGAGTCTTGCATCATCTCACCAAATGCTTTTGGACACCATCCTTAACTGCTCTGATAAGGGGCAGACACATCTCTCGCCCTTCTCTTGTACGATCCATATGATTATCTCCACCGCCATGTATGTAGATTTCCACCTAGTCTGATTTGGCCGGATGAGCTGGAGCTTGCATTTATCTTCAACAATTTCTGCTGCCATGTATGACCGACCGGACTTGTTCCACATTGCTTGACTTTTCCCCAAAGGCTGTTTTGTTTTCTCTGTAATCAAAATATTTTTGTCAATTAATTCAATGTTCATTAAACACACTGAATTTGAAATATTTACATTCATAGATAAGTATTTCTACACACATCACATTTTGTCTTTTATATTTTATAATGCACAATTATTGCGGACTGAGCTGAAGATATGAACATGACTATGAAAAATAGTGGCTATATTAACATGTTTATACTAAATTCAGTATCACATTTATATTAAAAATGTAGCGGACCCTGTCCGAACGACAGCCAAAACTTTTACTGATGTTTCTTGAAGTTTTATTGCACATTCAACACTGTGGAAATATCCTTTGTAACTTCAGAAATCACCAAAAGAGCTCAACAAATTACAAAGATACGCCTTAAAAGTCTTGTCTGTAAACTCTCTTGTCATATTATTATCAGCAAATTACACAAAATACTTGTTTTTAACTAACGATAAACAAATATATACATACCTTATGCCTTTTCGGGGTGTGCTTAACAAACTAGTAAACCTTAAAAACCCATGAACCATAATCAGTGCATGCTACCTTTTATTTATTTTTTTTTCAACTGCCATCATTATCACTCCAAAGGCTGTACATAGAGCATATTTGTTATTTTTTACATAATTAAACCCACAAAAATATAGATAAAAATAATAAGTACAAAACAAATTAGAAAATGAATTACAGTAAGGTCTGTTACACTCCCACCAAATTATCAATGTTTCTCAAACATGACTAATTTTCACTTATAGCCTTTGTTGTATATGTGAAGTATAATAAAGTCCTTTTGAAGGTGCATTCACTCTGCTTCCAATAACAAGATCAACTTCTGAGCTGGCCTTTCTACTATTGAGATTTTATGCATACATTCTCCTTTTTTTTTTAGTCCTTTGTCACCAAGTGCTATTTTAGCCTTTCTTATCAGTTCAGAACAGTCTCTATAATCCTTCCTAGTCTCCATTCACTCCTTGGCAATGTTTCATCGATATCCATGACCACATCACCAATTTGAAAGTTCCTTTTTGTAGCATGCCAGCGTTGTCTTGTAGTGATATTGTGCAAATACTTTTTTTTCCATCTGCTCCAAAACTGTTCAGTAAGGTACTGCACACATCTCTTTTTTGTGTACATTCTCTCTTATGAACTTTCCTGGTGGAGCTAATGCTGTGGTAGCTTTCATGGTAATCAGATGATTAGGTGTGAGTGGTTCTAAACTCCTGGGGTCGTTCAGACTGTAAGAGGGCAACTATTGACTACTGCCATGGCTTCGTAAAACAAAACAAAGTGTGCAATGAAACATCATTAAGCCTGCCTGATGAAAGGGCGGTGGTAGCACTAAGAATGCTCCGTACCATTTTGATTTGGTGCTCCCATGCACCCCCTGCATGGCTGGAATGAGGGGCATTCAAAACAAAGTCACACTGTGTATCTGCAAGAAAAGTAGTGAACCTTTCTGGCTCAAGTTCCTGCAATTTTTGGACATTCCTGCATTTTGGAGAAGCTCTGAGCAATGTCCTTCCCACTACCCAATTCCTCTTTTCTTTCTCTGTTCCATTTCATATTTCATTCTTTTTTTTTTTAATTCTTTTCAATACATTGCTCAAGCTCTCCAGACATAAGTATAAATAATTTTTTTTTTTTCTTTTGTTTAACTTAGTATTAAAAAAATATTTTTTTTCCTACAGGTTTGTACAGTGAACCCAGGTCTGAAACAGTCGTTTTAATATCCCACATCCCTCATTAAGCAACCCTTAATATTTTATCCCTCTGTCCCTGTCTACAAAAATAACAGCTGTTAATAGAATAGTTGTAAATAAACTCATAGTTTACTTTAATAAATGTTTTCATTTGCTATTACAGTCTAATTCTGATTATTTTAGTCATTAGTATGTCTATATAATTTCTAAAATTTATAATTTATTATAAAAGGTTGCTAAGGTTATATCCCAGTGTAGTACTGATTCACGAAGATGTTGAGGTTCTCTTTGGGAGTGACAAGGTTGGACAGGATTAGGAACGAGTACATCAGAGGGACAGCTCATGTTGGACGTTTGGGGGACAAAGTTAGGGAGGCCAGATTAAGATGGTTTGGACATGTTCAGAGGAGGGAGAGTGAGTATATTGGTAGGAGAATGTTGGACATGAAGCTGCCAGGCAGGAGGCAAAGAGGAAGGCCAAAGAGGAGGTATATGGATGTAATTAATGAGGATATGAAGCTAGTGGGTGCAAGGGTTGAGGATGCAGAAGATAGGGATAGGTGGAGAGAGATGATTCGCTGTGGCGACCCCTGAAGGGAGAAGCCGAAAGAAGAAGAAGAAGAGTACTGATTCACAAAAAAGTGGGCTCTCTCACTCAGCTCTTTCAGATGAATGTTGAGTGTCATGATCAGTGCTACTGGTAGTCATTTTTTGGGTTTTTTGGGTTTATAGCAGTCAATTAAAACACCCAGAAGAGGAGACAGCTGCATTGTAATCTGTATACAGTTTGTCAATATACTTTGCACTGCTTGAAGGAAATAAAAACCTCACATTAAAATGACCTCGAATCTTGCTGTGTAGCACATGCTAAAGTTTATATTCTGCATCAGCATATTAACTGTCTGCTTTATGAAAATTTTATGTGAAATCTTTGATAACAAAATCATTATAATTTTGTATTTTTATTTGAATATTATTATAACATTATAACAATATAATCAGTTCAGTAACAGTATTAAACCAAGTTATAATCACAATTGTAAAATTTCCATCAATTTAATTGGACATATAACGCAATGATTATTTTGTTTGTAGTATTTTTCTAAGTTTTTTTAACTTTAAGTTCATTTTAACATGATTAATATGCATAGCATGCATGATTACATAAAGATTGCCTAGTGTTTATAAATTGGTTAAATGTTATATTAAAGGAGTAACACCTACTAACACCCCACCCCCCACACAGTTGCTGGACAGTGAAATCGAAACACTGGTCATTGTAGTCCTAGATGTTTTACATCTGTATATAGGCCTGGTGGCCGATCTTCACTGATTTAACATTCCATAAGTAAGAGCAGAGTGTGAAGGTTGAATTAGCATAGCAATAGCACAGCTGTACATAAAACATTGCAATCCACACAACATTATGAGAGACATATCAGAGTTCGATTATTGGATACACATCTTACTGGAACATCTGTGACCAGGACAGCAAGTCTTTGTGGAGTATCAAGAGCCACAGTATCCAGGGTAATATCAGCATACCACCACGACAGACAAACCACATCCGACAGGAGTAACTGTCAGTGAAAGAGGAAGCTGTCTGAAAGGGGTGTCTGGGTACTAACTATGATTGTACCCCAAAAGCATAAAACCAGAGCTGCTCAACTCACTGCAGAAACAAATGCACAACTAGAATCTCCGGTTTTCACCAAAACTGTTCGTCTGGGGCACCACAGGGACAATATTTATGGTGAAGCTTGAACCAATGCTAAATGTTTCAATGATAGAAACTGAAGTGATCTGAAGCTGGAGTCATCTGAGGGAGGCGAGAATGACACTGCTTATGCACATTTAATTTGATTAATGAGATTAATTTAATGCCATGTACAGTAAGCCATTTTTTAAAAAAGGCTACAGATGTTACAGTTAACAGATGTTTCTTAATAGGCTACATTTTAGCATTTAATGTTGAGGTTTTGCTCTGTTGTTATTTAAATAATCAAATTAATTTGAGGTTTTAGGTCACTATCATTCTTTCATCAACCTAGGTGTAGCTATATTTGTGTTTTAGATTCTTATTAAAACATGACTGGTAAGTTTCAGATTTCTTTGGTACAATTTATTCTTCTTTTCATTGCTCACTCTGATTGGTATGGTCATACGTACTCTTCCTATCTTCGCAAGGGTCATATTGATCTTCAGGACTCATAAAAATGACCTTGTGATCTGACCGGCCAAGTGAGGGTCTGAAAACACTTTCATAAGCCCCGGGCACATTACAATATCACAGATCCAGGGTGTTATTGTATCTGCTTGGGCATGTGACATATTGCTCCAAGTAAGGAGTACCCAAGTAAGGAGTCATGTCACTCCTGTTGAAATCACCTAACAAAAAAACAGGACCATCACACCATTCCTCCAGAGCATCATAGAAAAAAACAGCAATTTCTGCAGGAGCTTTCTTAAAATTAGTCCCTGGTACATAAACATGGATGAAACATGGATGATTAATTCATAGTCTTGGGTTTTCATGAGGTTTTCCACCTGCACATCTGTCGCCCAGACCTTATTCACAAAAACGATCAGTCCTCCTCCTCTATGGTTTTGAGTAAGCTCTGAATCACAAGCGACCCGGATAGACTCATATCTATCCAAGCTGATTTGGGGTGAGTTGTTATTTAACCATGTCTCCGTGAAGAACATCAGGTCGCTGGAAAATAAGTCATCATTCCGCATCATTTCTTTGATCTACTCCATTTTGTTTGGAAGAGAACACAGGTTGGACATGGTTATTCTAGGAAGGCTGAATTTCTTTTGTAGTGGCTTCTTCAGATAAGACTGCCTCTTCTTTCTCTTGTTTTTATTTGATTTGTCATCTGATTTGTGTTTACTTGTGGAACTTTTGTGTATAGGAAAATAAACTCCTGCACTTTCCTGTATTGATTTTTGGTCTGTTTATACTCAATACAAACAGCGCCTTGTGTGTATGTTTGGTTGCCACACATCTCCGTAGCCAAATCAACATGACACAGTTTCAGGCATTTCACAGAGCAGCTCTCTGAAAGAGATGCTCTGAAATATGAACGTAATATAAATGATCTCTCTGAAATATAAATGTAGGTGATGAAATTCAGCAGTTGATCCAGACATTGTATTATTATTTTTATACATAAAATACATGATTATACATGAAATGATCAGAGAAACACTTTTGTACTCATTACAATTCATTCAATTGCTTTTTAATTATATATATATATATATATATATATATATATATATATATATATATATATATATATATATATATATATATATAAGGACTGGTAAAATACTCCTGAAGATAATCTTAAGATTAAAGATTAGGGTCATCTAATCAATATCATCATCTTTCCCCAAAAATAAGTAATAATGTCTGTAGGAGTTTATTAGTCTCTCAAATAATTTAGAGAGATTTTGACCTCATCTTTTTTTAAATTGCTTCAACAAATATTGCTTCACTTCATTAATGGTTAAGGTAATCTGTTTGTACACATCTCTTTTAAGGTCTGCAGCATCACAGTGGGATTGTTGATTTTCTGGTGTGCCTAGGACTGATGTCTTGTTACATGACCAAATTATGGCCCAGCTAAAACTGGTGGACAAATGCTCCCACATTTGTCTCAAGAATATTTCGGTATAAATTGGAGTTCTTTATTGTCTCAATGATTGCAAGTTTCTCAGGATCTATGGTTGCAAAACAAGCAAATACACAGCTCTTAGGAGGCTCTCCATTTATCAACAATCCTTTTCACTATGGTGTAGAATGGTGATGTAGAATGGTGAATTTGAAATTTGAGATAGACTTATAACCCTTCCCAGATTAATGAGCAGCAACTGTTGCTTCTCTAGAGTCAGGGCTAAATAACCTCAGGTAGCAACAAAAAAAACCCTTCAAAAATACTTAAATATTTATTCATTCTCTACCGCTTATCTGATCTATTCTCGGGTCACGGGGAGCCTGTGCCTATCTCAGGCATCATAGGGCATCAAGGCAAGATACACCCCGGACGGAGTGCCAACCCATCCCAGGGCACACACACACACACTCTCATTCACACACTACAGACAATTTAGAGATGCCAATCAACCTACAATGCATGTCTTTGGACCGGGGGAGGAAACCGGAGCACCCGGATGGAAACCACTGAGGCACGGGGAGAACTGTGGACTCCATCCACAGGAGTCCACCTGTGGTAAAGTCAGTTGATTAAACATGACTTGGAAAGGCACAAGTGTCTATATAAGGTCCTGCAGCTAACAGTGCATGTCAGATGAAAACCGGCTCCAGAGCTCTCTGGACCTCAGACTGGGGTGACGGTTCATCTTCCAACAGGGCAACAACCCTAAGCACACAGCCAAGTGGCTACGTGACAACTCTGTGAAGGACCTTGGGTGGCCCAGCCAGAGCCCAGACTTGAACCTGATTGAACAGCTCTGGAGAGATCTGAAAATGGCTGTGCACCAACGCATCCCATCCACCCTGCTGGAGCTTGAGAGGTCCTGCAAATAAGAATGGGAGAAACTGCCCAAAAATAGGTGTGCCAAGCTTGTACTCAATAAGATTTGAGGCTGTAATTGGTGCCAAAGGTGCTTCAACAAAGTATTGAGCAAAGGTTGTGAATACTTATGTACATGTGATTTTTTTTTAATTAATTTTAAATTTATATATATATATATATATATATATATATATATATATATATATATATATATATATATATATATATATATATATATATACATATATATATATACATACAAAAAAAAATATATATATATATATATATATATATATATATATATATATATATATATATATACATACATATATATATATATATATATATATACATATATATATATATATATATATATATATATATATATATATATATATACATACATACATACATACATACATACATACATACACACACACACACACACATATACACATTATATATACATACATACATACACACACACACACACACACACACACACACACACACAGTGGGGCAAAAAAGTATTTAGTCAGCCACCAATTGTGCAAGTTCTCCCACTTAAAAAGATGAGAGAGGCCTGTAATTTTCATCATAGGTACACTTCAACTATGAGAGACAGAATGAGAAAAAAAATCCAGAAAATCACATTGTCTGATTTTTAAAGAATTTATTTGCAAGTTATGGTGCTCTTTGCATTTACTCCAAGGCCTTCAGTAGGAGGAGTTAAGGCTGATGAGGTTGGATAATTAGAGAAATGAGAAGCACACCCTTAATGATGGTGACATTGATCATACATTGAGTTGCAGTCCACAGCATAACTGCTTGACATAAGATTTGGTTTTATTTTCTATCTCCTGCTTGCAGCTTTATCAGGTAAACATTCATATTCCTCAAACAGTATCAAATTTGCTGTATGTAACTGTTCATGGTAAAACTCAAAATCAAAGACATTTTCATGTGATCTTTAAAGAGATTAATTGGTTTGCATTAGTTAAATCTGCAGCTTTAATGAAATTGCTTTAATTGAAAATAATTAAGCTGTTCTTTTAAGCTAAACACAGAACACTTGTCACTTGCTACAATATGTAGTTTCTTGGTAAATTAGTTGCCATATAATTTACAAACTGTCAACTTACTGAAGTCCTGCATATTATAGCGCTTCCATTTACAAATGTTTATTGCACAAAATGTAAAAGATATTGAAGCACTAATAGATTTTAGATATAAAAAAAATCAATGATACTAAAATCCTGTTCTAAATAACTGTTTTCATAAATTGTAAAAAAGTAAATGTTATGTTTAATGTGACTGTATGTATGTACAGGTATGTATGAGAATTTTAATTGACTTGCTTTTAAGCGATATCATGCTTGCTTTTTCAGAGAACCCAAAAGAAAAAAACTTGAACTGTTGCACCACTTGTAGCAATAATGACTTCACGGTGGTCAAAGAGGCGTAAATTGAAATCAATGATTAAGTCCGCAGAGTCAGAAATACTACAACAATTTAATGAAACCAGTGCACAAAATTCTGTGTCACAAGAAAACCATGTTGAAGCAGGAAAAAATTATGCCGAGTACCCTAAAGTTGTTATAGAGTCAGCTGGTTCAGATTATAATGATTCAGTCACAGATGAGTTCCCTGGTGGGGTGTCTGATGAGGTTCTGTTGCATCCAACCAATATGCATGATGTTAATAATGATAGTCAGCTCATCAGATTTTGAATCAGAAGCTCCAACGAGTGAGTTTCTTTTAAGGAGTTTGCGATATTGGGCCTCTACCTTCTCAGTCTCACTTGCTGCACTCAGTGCCCTTTTAAGTATTCTGCGAATGTTTCATCCAGAATTGCCCACAGATGCCAGGACAGTTCTTAAGACCCAAACCCATGTATCTACCATAAAGATGGAAGGCGGGGAGTATTATCATTTTGGCTTGGCAAAGGGGGTAGTGTCACGTTTGAAAAGCTTAATCCTGCCTGAACAATTGCAAACAGTTAAATAACAGTTCAATTTAGATGGGCTTCCACTTTTCAAAAGCCGTACACTTCAGTTCTGGCCAATTCTTGCCATTGTCAATTGTGACTATACCAAAAATCCCTTCCTCGTTGGCCTTTACTGTGGTATGAAAAAGCCCAAGTGCATATTTGAGTTCTTAAAGCCATTTATTGACGATTTAGCTGATGTTCTTCTGCATGGTATTGTTTACAATGGTCGAAACGTATTGGTACAAGTATGCTCTTTTGTGTGTGATGCCCCTGCCAGAGCCTTTGTTAAAAATACAAAATCTCACAATGGCTACTCGGGCTGTGACAAATGTGTTCAAGTGGGTGAGTGGCAAAATAAAATGACATACCCAGAACCTGATGCAAAGTTGAGGACT
>JAUCMX010000491.1:0-12218 GCA_033459395.1 Hemibagrus guttatus | reverse complement strand
AAAGAATTAATTGAATTCGTTTTGATTGACACAAGAAAAAAAAAAGATTCTTTTTGTTTCCTTCAACCATTTTTTGTTCATCACAATTAACCAACAATAATACATAAAATATTTTAATAATAAAGTAGTAACAAATCAATAAAGTAGTAAAGTAGTTGACTTTCTGATACTGATGTATCACTAATAGTTTGCATTATGTATAAATGTTCCTTAAATTATCTTACCTTAAATTATCATCACTTTCATTTTCACTCAATATGCATGTATAAAATGCATAAATACAGATAGATTTATTCTGATCATATCATTTTTCCCAGCTAGGCTACAAAATTTGGATATAAAAAAATGAGGTACATTAGATAAGTGTATATGAGGCTAATTCAGATAAAAAGGGAGTCAACATAATCGTGTTTAATTCTTTTAAATAACTACAAGTTTTTTCAAAAAAATCTCATTTAAATTTTATCTATTTATTTTAAAAATATTATATTTTAATGTTTTAAGTTTGAATTCATTTTTCAAAAAATTTTAAAAAATTTTAAATTACCTATATTTATTTATAATACATAAAATATATTAATTTTTATAAAATATAAATAATTATGTAATATATATATATATATATATAGAAGGAAAGACATATTAGATAAAATGCACAAGAGCTGGAGAAATGGGATGCTCTTAAGATCACTTTTTCATTCCTAATGATTCTACTGGCCAAAATGACTTAAATATAATAAACATAATATTAATTGATGTTTTAAAAATACAATTTCATGTTAATTAGAAGAACACTTCAAGAGAAGTAAAAAAAAAAAAAAAATCTTCTTTTGCACCGGTCATTTAGACACAAAGAGAAATATAACAGTTATGTCTGTTCCAAAATACTTGAAGGAAAGAATCAGTGAACAAGCAGAGGATCTTGGGAAATGAACCTTCTGCTTGAGATTTAAAGCTCCATGCAGTGAAGTGCATGACTCATTACAAAGCAACAATAAAGTCACGCTGTTGTACAGCAGTCTGTCCATGTGAGCTGTCTCTCCCACTGAGAACTCATTTCCAATAACCAAGTGGCTTCAGCTCTTTAAATAGATGCATGATGGGAAGAGTGTGTCGCTAGCATAACATTGTGCAGGTATTTAGTGAGTCCCCATGGTTAAAAAAAGAAAATGTTCTTCCTGTATGTCAGTGATGGATCATGTGACCTGTCACTGGTCTCCTGCTGTATAGAGACTGATTGTACAGGCAGAGCAGGGTGGGATGAGTGGGGTTAGATGTGTGTGGGGGGTCATTAGGGACTTAACATGCACTAGTGATGACACAGATATGAAAGACAGGCTTAAGACAGTCCTGAGCTCCTATACGCACTGTACCAGTCAGACTGAGCCAGAAAAAGCCCCGAAATCACCTGACATTTTAATAAAGTCTCACTCTTAAAGCAGCATTGCTCAGTGAATTCACACTCAGATTTCAGTATTTTATTATATACTCATAATGAGAATATAAAAATAATCATAATGTTTACACTAATATATAGTACATATTTCTATGATAGATAGATAGATAGATAGATAGATAGATAGATAGATAGATAGATAGATAGATAGATAGATAGATAGGTAGATAAAAATGATGGTACCCTTTACTTAATATTTAGTTTAATATTTAGTAATGAGACTTCTGCACTTGTCGACAGGTATTTTGGCCCACCTGTAAGGAACCTTTCCTTACAAGGTTTCCTTGTAAGGAAACTGCTCCAGCTGTCTCAGGTTTGAAGGGTGCCTGTTAGTATCTTGGAGTGTTTTGTTAGGTTTTGACCTCTAGAGGTCCTCGTGGAGCTCCTCTGCCCTGATTTCATCTGTGTAATTAGTGTTATTGTTCTCACGGGTCTCATTCTGTTCTGTGTATTTAAGTGTCCTCGTCTCTCAGATTTGTTGCTTGGTTTTTAGTTGTTCTTTAGCCTACCTTCTGAGTAAGTCTCTGGCTCTTTGTCTGGTTTGTCTTTGGATTTGCCTTTTCCCTGTGTTTCTCCTCTATGTATTTTATCCTGGAGTTTTTCCTTTTGGATTATTTCTGTTTCTGGAGAGTTCCTAGTTTTCCATGTTTTTTGTTCTCTTTATGGATTTTTAGTTATCTGAACTGTATTAAAATACACTGCATTTCAACTCTCTCAAGTGCGTCTCACTATTGGGTTCATATGTCATCACACTCCTCTCTGGTAAAGCCCTCAGCTGGGCAATGTCAGCATGGGAAGCCCAAAGCCCATTCTGTTCTAGTCCTTCTACATTTGAAGGAGAATTCAAGACGGTCTTCGATCACTATTCGTAGCCGGGAAGCATCCAAACAACTGTTGTCTCTCTGGCAGGGCAATCGCAGCGCTGCAGAATATGCTATCCACTTTCATACAATTGCAGCAGGGAGTGGCTGGAACAATGAATCTCCATGGTGTGTTTCCAAAATGGTCTTTCTGAGGCGCTCCAGGATGAGCTTGCTACACGGGAGCCGGCCAAGGATCTTAAGGCCCTTATCGACCTAGCAGTTTGGCTGGATAACCGCCTGAGGGAGAGAGATGCTTGAGTCACCAGTGGTTCACACCCCTTGACAACCCAGTTCCCACAGAAGTTACCAATGCCCACGGATCTCCAGGACCTATGCAGCTGGGGGGTACCTAGATCTCCCCATTAGAACGTGATCGTCGCATGAAAGAGCGGTGTTGCCTTTACTGTGCACAGTCGGGACATTTTCGTTCTACCTGCCCACAGCTCTCGGGGAAACGCTCAGTCCCTTACAGGCAAGGAAGCACTGTAACTGGACTCACTCACATTACCCCAACTTACAACTCAGGATTGTTTCTCCCCATCAGGCTCACTTGGGGCACTCGCAGGCATGAACTCAAGGCCTTGGTGGATTCCGGTGCTGCCGGGAACTTCATGGACATTTCTCTTGTCGAGTCTCCAGATCCCTTTTGATTCACTCCCTGCACCCCTGACAGTTACTGCCATGGATGGAAGACCTCTGCACCCAGGAAAGGTAACCCTTCTAACCTCTCCTCTACGCCTTTCCATTCACCAACATCAGGAGGAGTTATGTTTTCATCTCATACAGCCTCCAGCGTTCCCTGTGATCCTCGGTCACCCCTATTCTCAAGGCCACAGAGTCTCTAGACCTATCTTGAGTCCTGTATTAAAATGCACTTGAGTGAGTTGAAATGTAGTGTCTCACTATTGGGTTCACCACCACCCCGTGGCTCAGTGATGGATAGTTAGCCTCTCACACCGGAGACACGAGTTTGAGCCTCGGCTCTGACAGTGCCTTCTCCAGTTTGCATATTTCAGCTCTTTCTACAGATGTTCGATAGGATTTAGATCAGGGCTCATATCATATGATGTATGCATATTTTGCTCCAGAATGCCTTGATAGTCTCGAGATTTCATTGTACCCTACACAGATTCAAGACATCCTGTGCCAGATGCAGCAAAGCAGCCCCAGAACATAACTGAGCCTCCTCTTTGTTTCACAGTAGGTACAGTGTTCTTTTCTTTGTATGCTTTATTTTTGCATTTGTGAACATAGAGCTGATGTGTCTTGCCAAAAAGCTGAAGTTTTGTCTCATCAGTCCAAAAGAGAAGCCATAAAGAAGCTTTGTGGCTTGTCAATACGCATTTTGGCAAATTCCAGTCTCACTTTTTTATGATTTGCTTTCAACAGTGGAGTCCTCCTCGTTCGTGTTCCATTAAGTCCACTTTGGCTCAAACAGTGATGGATGGTGCGATCTGACACTGATTTACCTTGACCTTGGAGTTCACCTCTAATCTCTTTGGAAATTGTTCTCTTTGGTTACCATTCATATTATCTGTCTCTTCAATTTGTCATCAATTTTCCTCTTGTGGCCATGTCCAGGGAGGTTGGCTACAGACCTGTGGCTCTTAAACTTCTGAATAATATGTGCAACTTTAATCACAGGAACATCAAGCTGCTTGGAGATGGTCTTATAGCCTTTACCTTTAACATGCTTGTCTATAATTTTCCTTTTAATCTCCTGAGACAGCTCTGTCCTTAGTTTTCTGTGCTCCATGTTCAGTGCGGTGCACACCATGATACCAAACAGCACAGTGACTACTTTTCAACCATCAGACTGACTGATTACAAGTTTGAAGACACATGTGATGCTAATTACAGGACACACTTTAGTTTAACATGTCCCTATGGTCAAATTATTTATCTTTTCAAGGGGTACCATCAGATAAATAGATGGATAGGAAGGACAGACTACTGTAGATGCTGGCTGGATAGACAGAGCTATATGTAAGAAAAGATGAATAAATGGGCAGATGGAAGGATGGAATGACAGAGACAGAAAACAGATCTTTGTCTTGCTTTAACTAGCTGCTTATCATTGTAGGTAGCTTTTTTTTTGGTGGAAGCTGATAGCTTTGAAGTTTGCAGATTGTCATCAGTTGCTTAAAAACATTCTTCTTTTTTTCATTAATCACTCGCATTTTCTTTCGTTAGATTCTTTGGCTGGTTAAAAATTTTTCAAATCATTCCACAGTATTGCTAATGCCAGATAATCAGATACCATCAACTCTATCTGTTCTGACCATTCTCCAGGTCTTCTGGAGAAGCTCTGAACCCCTGGTCAAGTAGGTTTGTATCCCTGCTTCAGGGTCACATTCGACTTTTGAGCCGTCGAGTGTGTACGAGTACAGACGGGATTCGGGTTAATGAGGGATCACAGTGTGGTTGCTAAGCGTGTTAGCAAGAGTCAAAGCAGCAGTAACATTAGTGATCAGTTATTGGAGATTTTCCACTTAGCTGTGTTTTTCGGTCACCCTGCTCCTAAACACCCCTCACACACACACACATGCACATACACAGAGTTTCCAGATGCTTTAAGGTTAATGATAAAATACTAAGAACAGAAGCAAAACAACCTTACTCAGCTTCAGTGACTGCAATCTGTCACTGAAATGTAAAATTAAGCTGTTCTGATATAATTATTTTAAGTTCTGGCACGTGACAGCTCTATAAATTGTTCTATAAGTGCTTTAAGGATCTGACACACACACAGGGATCTCTTTAGGGATGAAACTGAATGTGAGAACTTTTGTAGAAAGGTGTTTATGCAAAAAGTAACTCTTCATGTGGAAGTTAATTCTTACTTTTCTCCGGTTAGCAATGTTCGCTAGTTATCTAGCTAGCAACTTCCTTTGGTCACTCCTGAGGTGTGTAGCCTGTTGCATTTTAATTTCTTCATATTGAAAGGCAGATGTTATAACCTAATCAGGCAGTTTGAATATTTTAAAGATTATCTTACTAATTAGCCTTGTATGCTAGCTAGCGAACTGGAGTGAGCTATAAAATCTAAAAGATTTCAATTGTAACTGATGAACTAAAAGCTCTTTGTAGTAAACTCGTGTGTGTTGAGACCTTCATATTTATTTTTACACACAAACACTTCTGCCGCTAGCGGCAAGTCATCAGGTCCTGTATAAAATTATCACAAGCTAGCATCACTAGAACATAGAGTAAACGTGAGCACACGCATGCACACATACACACACAAAAACAAACCAAAGAGCTTACAGCAAACAAGCAGCGAGCAGCGTTCACAACACCAGCTGTGTAAAGTGCTCTCGGCGTGAGTCGAGCTATTCTTAGTGGAGCAAATGTAGAAAACCATGGGACGTAAAGAGCAGGTCATTACTCACACACTTCAGGTTTCAAAACACACAGCACAAAACACAACACAACCGGAATTTCTATTTTAGCTAAAACACATCAGAGATCACAGCTGGTGGAAGATGAAATCAGATTGTGTCTCTTTGTGGAGCTGAAATGTTTTGCTGATGTAAGAAAGCACAGTATACACACAAGTTATAGAAATAATGTAAACGTATCAGACACTTATCTGAAATAATGAGCACAGCCACTACGCCTACATTTCAGAGCTGCTAGTGGTAGTTAGCATTGCTATATTTTGCTTTGTTTACCTTTTGCTATTGTCCTGCATTGTGCCTGAATTTGTGGACAGTATTAGCTCAAGTGGTTAAGGATCTAAGTTTTGATCGGGGTTCAAGTCCCAGCACCACCAAACCTTACTGATGGGCAATTAACAAGGCCCTTAACCCTCCCTGCTCCAGTGGCGCTGTATCATAGCTGCCCCTATGCACTGAGCCCAACTTCCTCAGCTGTGATATGCGAAGAAAAGCATTACTCTGTGCTGTAATGTAAGTGTGGTGATAAAGTCTTCCCTCAGTTCATCTTCACTTTCATAGAGTCCATTTATCTATTCCTGGACAGTACATATATTACTGCCTAATATTGTGTAGGTCCCGCTTATGCTGCTCAAGACGCATCAAGGCCTGGACTCTACAAGTTTTAAGTAGTCTGTATTTGTCACATATACATTACTGCAAAGTGAAATTCTTTCTTCTCATATTGCATCCTTGGAGGGATGAGGTCAGAGCACAGGGTCAGCCATGATGCAGCACCTCTGGAGCTGGGGAGGGACTAGGGGTCAAGGGCCCAACAGTGGCAGCTTGGCCGTGCTGGGGCTTGAACCCAGATCATCCGATCAACAACTAGGGAAAAAAAGTGTCTAAAAGCATAATATGTACACATTTACATCATTTGCTTATAATACTCTTAATACATTTTTTTAAAGCTTTAAGCAATTAGCTTTCGTCTGTCATAACCTAATATCAAGACCTGTATATTACTGCACTCTGTATCTACTTTCTGTGTAGGAAAGATCTTCTGGAACATTCCCTATGCTGTCCTGTCAAATCAGTGCTCTTGTATTGAGGTGTATCCTTTCCCAGAAGGAGCTCATTGGTGTGTTCTCATCACCCTTAAATGTAACAGCACCACACACTAATGTAACAGCACCACACGCTAATCCCACCGCTGTTTCGGTTTTTATGAACAAACTCTTTGTCCTGAGATTAATATCAGCGACTGTGACAAAATAATCTGTGTTAATCTTGTTTTTTTGTTGAGTTTATAATCCAAACAAAGAGCAGAAGGTCTCCTGAAGTGAAATCATACAATGATTTTAAAGACTTTGTTTAATAGCAGAGATTAAATAATAATTATATAAAGTAATAAAAATATAATAAAGAAATAAAGAAATGTTTAATAACAGAAAGAAGAAATATAATGCAATATATACATACATATAGTAAGATATGATATAATACACATTTAGGAGTGTGTTTGTGTGTGTGTTTTGCATTCTATAGTAGGAGATTCTACACATTAAGGGTTCTGTGTGTATGTGTGTGTGTGTGTGTGTGTGTGTGTGTGTGTTCAAACTGTGTGTACTATAGTATAATATTATTATACATTATCTCCTTTATCTTCCAACACACACCACCTGTGTGTGTGTCTCTCTCCTCTGCCACAGAGGAATGCAGCTCTCATGTACAGAGGTCCTGCAGCCTGGACTGAATCACATGCTCAACTCTCTCTCTCTCTCTCTTTCTCTCTCTCTCTCACACACACACACCAGTCTCAGCATGCTTCTCGAGTGGAAAATCCTCACCTGATTTTCTATTCTCATAACACAAAGGTTATATTAGCACAGCCAACACTATATATTATTATATTATTATCACTACCAGTATTATCAGTCTTTTTGGATTTCATCTTTCTCATCTGAAGGAATTTTACTGAACTGGTTTGTTGACATGACAACATCCATACATGGAGCGCTAAATCCTTAGACACTGATTATACTGTATTATAGAGTGAAGTATTACCTTTTAATGAGGAGTTAATGTAGTAGAGAAAACAGGCTGCACCACCGGTTGAACAGCTTGTCTTTTCAGTCGAATAATTCTTTTGTTTCACAGTACAGTGGAATTCGCAAATCTGTTCGGAGTTGAATCATTTGAGCAAATCTGTTGGCATGAGCCAAAGAAAAATTTTCAACAGGCCAATATTTGTGCGTAGCTTTATATTTTCCCTTCACTGGAACTAAGAGTTTCCAACACTGTTCCAGCATGACGATGTCCCTGTGCACAAAGCCTCTGAGCTCCATGAAGACATGGTGTGGAGGTGAAGGTTGGAGTGGAAGAACTGGAGTGTCCTGCACACAGCCCTGACTCTGACTCAACCCCACTGGGATGAACTGGAGTCTCCTCAACATCCCAACATCAGAGTCTGATCTCATTAATGCTCTTGTAGCTGAATGAATGAACACAAATCCACACAGTGATGCTCCAAAATCTAGTGTAAAACCTTCCACGAAGAGAAGAGTGGAGCTCTTATAACAGTAAGATCTAGAACAGGATGTTCAACAAAAAGGCATATGGGTGTGATGGTCAGGGGTGCACAAACTTTTAGCCATGAAGAGTGTGGACATAACCAGAGCGATGTTTCCTCTTCAATTTACTTTTTAAGTAGAATTTCTAAAACTACAGGGTTTAATAATACATCTCTTATGTTAGCTACAAACAACTAGTCAGAATTTTTCTCTCGTTTTAAACCAAACATAGTAAAACAAATACAGACAGATAGCGTGCGTGTCAGGAAAATAAAACATCATCTGTTTGGGTTAATAGTTTAACTAATGCCAGGCTGATTGATTTAAATAATAATAATTTAAAAAAAACATTTATCTGATAGCCATTAGAAGGGCATTGGTGGCTCAGTGGTAGGTTTCTCGCATATCATGCGGAAGGCCCGGGTTCGATTCCCAGCCAACGCCCAAAACCCAGCCACTGGATGCAGTGCCGATCCCAAGCCCGGAAAAATGGGAGGGTTGTGTCAGGAAGGGCATCCGGCGTAAAACGTTTGCCAAGTTGTTGTGCAGACCAGTTGGTCCGCTGTGGCGACCCCGAACAGGGAGCAGCCGAAAGCATCTGATAGCCATTAGATCTTTCCACACGAAGCGGCTGGCATGAGCAAAATATGACTTCATTTCATCATCAGATATGATACAATAACTTGAATGAATGCTTTCTTCAAATATCTTAAATATGCCAAAGAAATATATGCACTGTAAATCAATTACTAGCATTGATTACGAAATAAATAAATTCCATACATTGTTTTGTGTTAATATCTATGGTATAAAGTATCATTCCACTGAACAGCCTTAAAAAAAAGTGTTGTTTTTCTGCAATTTTCAAGAAAATTTTCAACCTCGCCAATAATCTCTTTCCATCACATCTGACACGTTTCTCTTTAGTCAGAAAGTAAGATGAAACCAATTTATTAATATCAAAGTCTAAAGACAGCTGTTGAAATCCATCGATCGATTTATTACGAATACAGATATGAGAGAACGTTTCTATCAGATCTGTTCGAGCATACGTTTTCTTCGGCTTTTTCTACACGACGCTAACAAATAAGCCGCTTTCAGTGCAACAGTTTCCAAATGAAGCTTTTAAAACCGTCCACGTCTGACAAGACAGTTAACTGCATATCATCATAACTACTCATCATTAATGCTAACGTCAGCTAACATAATCATACTCTGAGAGATGAGACTTTCTAGCCTTTATTTAGCTTCAGAATCCTTCATTAATTTTTTTTCTGTGGTAAACAATTGGCTGTAATGGGATTCACAGAATTTATTTATACCTGCTGTGTTTGTATGAGGAAAAAAAAGAAGAAAATGAAAATGGAGGAGCGGCGGATGGTTCATTAGTGCTGCTTGTTATAACTCCGATTAGCTGAATGCTAATAGAAATCTTTCACAATAAATGCAAAGTGAGTGTAGCAGCAGATAGTTAGGGATGCTAAAAAATTGCTTAATGACTTCATAAAAAATACGAATATACAGAAATGTAGGGATAGTAAAGTAAAAACAAGTCATTATTACAACTTTGGGAAAGATGCATCTTACTGAAGTTTGATTGTTTCTGGTAATGTATTTAGCATGAGAAGTGTGTGTATGCGTGTTAAAGGTATGTTGTAAAAGGTAATTGTGTTTGTTTGAGTTTCCGTCCGCTTTTTGCCTTTTTTTTCTACATGTGTGTGGCAAGTGTGACCTTGCAATTTTGTGAGCCGTCCCTGAGTTAACTCTAAATCCTGTGCAGTAAGGGAAGCTAGACTGTACGCTCAGCTGAGGATGAACTGAAAGGCAATACGTTTAGTGCCTACTAGAGAAAGCAGCATTCCAGCTGAGTTTCCACAGGTGTCGAGTTTCGACACTGCTGTGATCAGCTGAGAGAAGCTCGCACGTCCGCTGGCTGTCTGACACGTGCTTCAGATAGCTGCATTTACTGCGAGGCTACGTTTATGCACAAACAGGTTGGGTAAGACAGAAGACTTGCTTCTCCAGTGACCTGGTTGTCATTTTAACCCAATTGTCCTGTGTGTCTAGTGTAAAAGTGTGTATGTTGATAGCTGCAGTCAAAAATAACTCAATTCAGGTGAATGTGGAATCCAAGCGCTAGTACAGTATGAGTGGTTGCAGGTTTAGTTTACAATGTTTTAACTAACTAACTAAGGCCGTGTCCACACGAATATGTTTTCATTTAAAAACGCCTATTTTTCTGTCCATTTTGGCCTTCCATCCACACCGAGATGGCATTTTTAGTCAAGGAAAAGGTATCTTTTTGAAAACGCTCTCCAAAGTGGATAAATTTGCAAACGCCGTTTTCGCGTCACAGTGTGGACTGTGAAAACGGAGGCTTTCGAAAACGATGACGCATTTTTAGTCATGTGATGCAGTCATGTGACCAATTCAGCTAAGATGGTGGACAACATTGTACAGCAGTTGTTTTGGATGCTCTCTGTTTTTGCGTTTTACCCGTGCGCACTACAGGGACGTAAGCGTTTTCAGATGTTTCAATGTAGATAACCAACTTTTGGGAAACGATTGAAAATGGTAATGTGGACGTGGAGCGTTTTTAGACGAAAACGCCTTTTTCAAATTTATCTTGATTAGTGTAGATGTAACCTAACTAACTAACTAACTAACTAACTAACTGTGAGTTCAAATAATTGTAGACACCCGAGCTATGTTTAAAAATCTAAACCAGATCTCCAAATTTAAACCTTCTCATTTTATATCTAGCTAGAAGTAAGATTAATATTTTTGTAACATCCCATAATTCTGTAACCTAGCACTAACTGTTAATATAATTATGTAAGAATTGATCCTAATCTTTAAAATAGTCATAAAAATGACTACTGTGTTGTTTATTACACAAAGCTACAACATTTTCTCCTCAGATATCGCTAGCTGCTCAGCATGCCATGCTAACATGATAATGAATAGTTAACACCGAAATATCAGTTTGTTTGGTTCAGCTAAGTGAGGAATTAAGTTGTGAATGTTTTTATTCCTTTTACTTCACACTTTTTCTGGTCTCCACAGAAAACGTTTTTAATGCTTCTTCCCATTCAGGAACAGAGCCCCAAACTAACATTTAGGTCACATCAACCCAGCTACCTGATCCGAAAAGCTAAATCCAGGTACTGATTTTTTTTTAAAAAACGCCATTTTTAAGAGTGGGAAGACATTAGCTGTGTGCTTCATGCTAGCTTCATGTAGCTATAGTAGCTATAAAGATACATGAAGCATTCAGCTAATCTCACAGCTATAGCTAGACTAGCTACAAGTATGTGATGTTAAAAGTAGCAAACAACGGCAGTCTAATTTTAAATAAAATTCGTTATGACAGATGGAGAAGTAATCAT
Source organism: Hemibagrus guttatus (assembly GCA_033459395.1). Lineage (NCBI taxonomy): Eukaryota > Metazoa > Chordata > Actinopteri > Siluriformes > Bagridae > Hemibagrus > Hemibagrus guttatus. Next base: position 560 of record JAUCMX010000491.1, on the reverse strand, counting down.
TTTGGTTTCTTGGTGCAATTTATTTTTACTTCTCAACCCACTACCAACTCAAACTGAAATAAGAAACAAGTTAGCTACTCTGCTAATCTACTCTCGCTCATCAATTCACCAAATATATTCTTTAATAATACAAACAACAATCAACAGCTTGCAGTTTGTATATATTTTCATGTCTTTGTCATAGTTTCAGATATAATAATCCAGCTAAAAGTTTCTACTAATTATTCTTCAATAATTTTGTACTCAATAAATATTCCACATTTAGAGACTAGCACACAAAAGTACAAGCAAATCTATGAAAAATTGTGATTGATATTAATCACACAGTTCTTAAGCTACAAAACAAAGAGATATCGCCTGGTCTTGAACCCAACGCTATCCTAACACTCCTCTTTTTTTCTTGCTATTTTCTTTTTTTTTTTTTTTTCTGTCATGTGAGGTGTGTGCAGCTGTGTCTGTGCTTGACTTGGCTCGGCTTTGAGCGGATCGACTTTCCACGACTTTGAGGAAGGTTTAACTGAACCCCTCTCTGAAAATCAAAAAAGCTGTTGATTCAGAGC
>JAUCMX010000490.1:0-12233 GCA_033459395.1 Hemibagrus guttatus | reverse complement strand
AAGCGTGAACAACAGTTTCTGCATCTTTGAGATTTAGTGAAGGTCTTAGACGGACAATGTTGCGAAGAAGGAAAAAACAGGACTTGACAAGCTGATTGATGTGGGGTTCAAAACATAGCCTAGAGTCGAACAACACACCAAGGTTTCGTGTAGTGGAAGAGGGTTGAACCAGAACACCGTCAATGTTAATAGAAAAGTCATGTTGGGTGAGATCAAGAAATTTAGGGGCTACTAGCAGGATTTCAGTTTTTTCCATATTCAACATTTAAACAGCTGTACAGAATGGTCATAGACGGCTTTCAGGATTCTTTAAGAACTACAGGGCTGTGGCCTCAGCGAGAGCTTCATACATGTTTATCTTTAAGAAGACTTGCAGACAAATGAAGTGAAATCAAGAGAAATCCAAACTAATCAGCTGCTCTTGGCTTTGCTTTTACTGATCTGTCGGTCTGATTTTTGTAGATTTTAGATGAGTCGAGTCAGGTCGTGGACTTTAGCGTGTCTTTTGTCGTTCTAACCTTCATCTGATCCGGAATCTTCTCTTCCCGTCTGAACCAATGAGCACAGGATCGTCCTAATGAATAAACACTTTAAATAAACTTCTAGGGGGCACGGTGGCTTGGTGGCTTGGTGGTTAGCACATTTGCCTCACACCTCCAGGGTTTCACAACCTCCGCCGTGTGTGGCGTTTGCATGTTTTCCCCGTGCCTCGGGGGTTTCCTCCGGGTACTCTGGTTTCCTCCCCCAGTCGAAAGACATGCATTGTAGGTTGATTGGCATCTCTGTCCATAGTGTGTGAGCGAATGAGAGTGTGTGTGTGTGCCCTATGATGGGTTGGCACTCCGTCCAGGGTGTATCCTGCCTTGATGCCCAATGACGCCTGAGATAGGCTCAGGCTCCCCGTGACCCGAGAATAGTTCGGATAAGCGGTAGACAATGAATGAATGAATGTTAACTGACTCGATTCATTTCAGTAAGTGACTCGACGAATCCCGAGTCTTTAAAAAGAATCGCTTTTACCACCACTACAGGCCCGCCCGAGTTTATTTAGCAGGCTCCCCGTGACCTGAGAATAGATTGGATAAGCGGTAGACAATGAATGAATGTGTGTGATAAGTATCCCTATATTTATATATTTTTATTTTTTTGTTTGTATAAATGTATGAATATATAGAGGTATAAAGCAGCGTTAATTTTGACGGCCATTTTTGATTTAGTCTTAGTCTTTATCTTCAGAGGAAAATGGTTATTAGTCTTAGTCACATTTTAGTCATTTTTGTCTTTCATAGTTTTAGTCGGCGAAAAGTCATTGCATTTTTGTTAAGTTTTAGTCATTAGTTTTAGTCATTAGTTTTAGTCATTAGTTTTAGTCAAACTGCAGTTACCAGCTTTAATTTTGTTAATTTTCTATGCAGTATTTAGAGAAAAAATAGTCATTATAATTTTTCTCTCTTTAGACCAATTAAGCTTATGAGAGATGTGAATGAAGATAAGGAGCTATATTAACACTGCACTCTTAACACTTGTGCAGCTCTACATCTCCCTTTTTCTGAGCTGGAGATCAGCCTGCTGTGCTGCTCTTACTCATTTATAAGGCAGGATCATACATTAAGGATCGGGAAAAGTGCTCTAGAGTTCAAGTATCAAGTAAAAACCAGAAATGTTTTCTTTAGCTGTTATGGAAAAACTGCATTTATTTTCTGAAACTTCAAATAAATGTGCAGCTGAGCATATATCACTAACACACCTCTGTCTGCTAACAGTATTTATTTATAATAACCATTAAGGTGTACATTTGGAAGCAAAATAACATTTTTATGAAATCTGTCAACTCAGATATGGGAGTGTTCAACTTCTCCAAAATGTAAATAGGGAAAAAATCATGTAGTGTATTCCAGCCTTAATCATACGTACATGGACAATAACTTAAGCAACTTCCACATCCATCTATTATTTTAGAAACAGCTTGCTATCTGCAGGATATTAAGTTAGTACAACAAATAGACTATGGTCTAAATAATCTCACTACATCACGTGATACAGATTTCATTAGAAACAGAAGTGAACGCTGCAGAAAAGCCGAAATGTTGTACAATATATAATGAAGCATTGTACATTGATGAAAGTTTGGCTCAGAACTGTGCAGTAAGGCTAGCTAACTGATGTTAATTAACAGAAAGATAAAACGTAAAAACATAAAACTTGCTAGTGAATTTCCCCGTGGACACGTCCAGTAACACTGACCTCACGTTAAGAAAAAATACTTAAATAAGACTAAATAGTTGACTTTCCGTGACAGGAGCTGTATAAATAGCAGGGTGATGCTCCTTCAGATACCTCTTAAGATTCGTGGTGTTCTTTCAGTCTATTTTATAGACACAGAGCTTCTCTCCATTTTCTGTCACAGTGCACAATGTTTTTTTTCCAGAGGAATTATAACAGAAATGCTTCATTATATCAGTTCTTCCTTTTCTTCTTAAAGCTTCAGGTGCTGAAGCCACTGCAGCTCGCCAGGTCAGTAGTACTGGCTAGTTCTGGCCCTGACTGACTCACCTGAGTTAAATGATCCGATTCTGCATATTGACTTATGATTCATGAGTCCGAGGTCTCAATGAACCCGCTGATTCTCAGCGGACTCGCGGATCCGACTCATCGACTGATTCAGTTGAATTGTAAGAGTCTAAACTACTAAACGTCAGAATGTCAGCTGAATCAGTGGACTTGCGGATCCGGCTCCTCAACTGATTCAGCTGAGACTCTTACGTTTAGTAGTCCATAGTCAGTGTGAAGTAGACCTACTGATCATGAGTCAGCATACTCAGCACTTTGTAGACTAAGTGATGATTTCATTGTCGACCGCTTATCCGATTTATTCTCAGGTCACGGGGATTTCAGGCGTGATCAAGGCAGGATACACCATGGACGGAGTGCCAACCCATCACAGGGCACACACACACACTCTCATTCACTCACACAATACGAACAATTTAAAGATGCCAATCAACCTACAATGCATGTCTTTGGACCAGGGGAGGAAACCGGAGTACCCGGAGGAAACCCCTGAGGCACGGGGAGAACATGCAAACTCCACACACACGGTGGAGGCGGGAATCAAACCCCCAACCCTGGAGGTGTGAGGCAAACGTGCTAACCACTAAGCCACCGTGTACCCTATGTGATGATTTATCCAGTAATATTGTAAAGCAATTTTCCATCCAGTAATAATATAATTATTTAAATTTAATTATATAATTTAATTTAATAATTTAATTTAATTCATCTTAGTCACAGTTTGTGTGTGTGTGTGTGTGTGTGTGTGTGTGTGTGTTTGTGTGGCACTTTAAAATATATTTTTGTTGCACTGGTATCATAAATCTTGATTCTTTTTAATTTACACAGGGACATGTTCACTGACTCAAAAGGAAACTGACTCGATTCATTTCAGTAAGTGACTCGACGAATCCCGAGTCTTTAAAAAGAATCGCTTTTACCACCACTACAGGCCCGCCCGAGTTTATTTACCTACCTGCTAACTGTCTGAGATGGACACGCCCCTTATCCAGTCCAGTGACAGGGACACACATTTTTAAAGACAGTTAGCCGATACAAAGAGATCATTTATTATGAATGTCCGATATTCCTAAAAAAAACTTTTTAGTCCAGTCTCGTCTCGTTAACGAAGAAACGTCTTAAATTTTGTCCTAGTTTTTATCATCAGATATTAGTTTCGCCTTAGTCTCATCTCGTCTTAATCACAGAAAAAATTATCGTTAAACAAATATTTTTCGTCATTCGTCTTCGTTAACGAAATTAACACTGGTATAAAGGTGTATTGTGTACAGTGCAGTAATGAGAAATATCAGATGAGAAGGAACTGAAAACACACAACATATAAAACACCAGTATAACTTTATCACTCTCTTTTAATCTCCATTTATTTCTCTACACAGGTGTTCTCACTCAGGACAGAGGATGGAGTGTGGAATATCCTGATAAACTGATCTGTGCTGTGAGAGGATTCAGTGTCTCCATTCCCTGTAGTTATTCTTATCCACAAAATCATCAGGTGAAACAAAAGCTTTGGTGCTCGATGAACTCACACACAGATCGGTGTCATAACCCACCGTATGTTTATAACAGCTCATCAAACACCATGTCAGACTTTGAGACATCACAATGTACAGTTCAGTTATTCTGGAGAGTACAAATTCAGATTTATAACTTATGTGGACAAATGGACAGGTCATCCTGGAGTGACTCTACAAGTTACAGGTAAGTTTTAAAGATTGAAATAAAGATCCAAGATTTATTATCTGCATCATTTACTTTCCTCACCAAAAGGAATAAAGTAAATAATTTTGCAGACATTTACAGCATTTAGCAGACGCCCTTATCCAGGGCGACTTACATTTTTCATCTCATTTTTATACAACTGAGCATTTTTGGGGATAAGGGCCTTGCTCAGGGGCCCAGTAGTTGCAGCTTGGTGGACCTGGGATTTAAACACACAACCTTCCAATCAGTAGTCCAATGCCTTAACCACTAAGCTACCACATCCGGTCATCCCGGACATTTCTCTCTACATGAAGAGTGAAAGTAAATTAGAGTCCAGTTTTAATTTGATGAAGAAATCTCATGTAGCTGATTTTTATTATTCAATAACTAGATTTTTAGCTGTGTGAGAAATCCTGAGTCACTGACGTGGAGTCTTTCCTGCTCTCTGAAAAAGATTTAAAGGTGTCACTAATCAGGCTCAGTGGAAACGGAACCCTTAAACAAGGAGACTCGTTAAATCTGACGTGTGATGTGAACTGCACACACACTTCCTCACAGTTTGTGTGGTCTAAGAACAACCAGCGCTTAAATACATCAGGACCTGTTCTTCACTTTCCTGCTCTAACCGTGAGGGATTCTGGGAAATACACCTGCACTTGGAAAACCGGCGAGACGTCAGGATCTGAAACCATCAGCCTTCACGTCGAGGGTGAGTCCATCTGCTCACAACATTCCTGAATGTCTCAGATGATTACTGATGGAAATAATTTGATCATGATGTGCACTTACACTTCTATAACAAGTCACATGTTCAGATAATATTTACATGTTAAATATCACTGGATTTAACAGATGAAGACCCTGAACGTTGGTTAATCTGGGTCATTGTTTTGGTGATCGTCGGAGTGAGTGTTTTCGTCTCAGTAGCTGTGATTCACAACAGGAGGTAAAACTCGGCATGTTTCCATACATTCCAATCTACACAGCAATATTTAACATGTACAGTATTGTTCCTTATTCTGTTTAATTGAGATGTATGAGATCACAGGGTGAATTCTGGAGCATGTCCATGTGCACTGTGTGTTTTCCTGCTTCTGTTAGGAGGAAAGTTAAAGCTCCAGAAGAAAACGTGGGGGAAAGTGGAGAGAAAACACGGGTAAGACCTTCTCAAAGAAATGTGTCTTTAAGTGTACCTTTAAAAAGCGTACTACATACTTAAAGTGGAAAAACTTTACATCTACACTTTAATACACACTAAATGTAGTGTTCTGGAGACCTCATGACATCTGGTTCTGCTTTCAGCAATTTTTTAATTTAATTATTTGAGTGAACTTCCTTACATCATAGTGAAGAATTATTTATAAGAGATCACTTTAAAATATACATTTTGGGGAAATTACAGAAAAGTCCTGTATTTTTATGCGTATACTCATGCAGTAGTTTAGGTCTTGAGTCTAAAATGGTATCAAGTGACGTTACACGAGGTGGAGCTGAAATTCTGACAGGACTGTGGATGAGTTGATCGTCTACTAAACATCAAGTGTTAATGGAACTGGACAAATAAAGGGCTACTGATTTTTCCCACGCTGCTGTACTTTAACACTGATGATGTGAGCGTTGTGTTTTTACAGACAAAGCCACAGTTCAGCTCTCAAGTTTCTCATGTTGCTGATGAAGAAATGTTGAACAAGGAGGAAGTGACTTACTCGTCTGTCCAAAAAAAAGCAGCAACCAAAGGGTAAAAAATATAGAGAGAGTATAGAGTGGAGCTTTCTTTTAAAATACAGTTTAATATGTTGTAGAATTGTAAAAGTGTACACTGTGTTAGCTGTGGGGTTTTTCTCTCTCTCTCATAGTTCACAGCTAAACCGAGATCCTCAGCCTGATGAAGAAGATGAAGAAGATGAAGGAGGAGTGGTTTATGCCCCTGTGTGGATCAAACCCAACAAAGCCACCAAACAGTAAGAAGGAAAACATAAAATATCCACAAATTAATGACGTAAGAATTAACACAAATGAATGACTTCAAAAGCAGTGTGTGATTTAAGCTGTTATGGAAAACAGTGGCAGGTTAAAGTGAGAGTAAAGGAGAATTGTAAAAGCAGTGTGTGTTCTCATTGTTCATTCTCTAAACTCACAGTGTGATATTTAGCTAAGAAATAAACCACCACAATTAACCAGTTTTCATTATTAAAGAACATGAATACTTTTTAGAAGTTTATAATTGCTTTCAATTGCTCTTGAACATCTGTGAAACGACTTTAGTTCCTGTTCTGACTGACGCCGTCACAGCTATAAACAGTCGTTTCTTCACCAGCCTCTCTTATATCTTTAAATGTACGTGTGTTAGCAAGAAACCGCAAAGTGTAGCATGAAAGCAGACCAACATGCAGAGTCTGTGGTTGATGAACATGTTTGTGTGTCGTTTCAGGTGTGGTCACACTGAGCAGCAGGAGGAGAACGATTCTGTAATCTACAGCAGTGTGAAAATAACCTGATGATGCTTTCACACCTCATTCAACCCCAGTGCAGATGAGTTTTATTTAGTCATCATCATAAAACCTCATCAGACATTTTCCCAGTGTATGTAACTCTTTATGATTTAAGACTTGCTAATATCATAGCACGTGTCAGTTTATTTGCTGTACACATCCTGTTCAGAAGGACATTTACATTCTTCTAATTTCTTAATTGTAATTAGGGGTCAAGCACTGAGGGCGTGTAGCCACATTTGGCATACATGACCATCTTCAGAGTAAGCCTCACAAAAGCTAATCAAATCAATTTGAATACTCCAAACTTTTTGCCTGTAATGGGTCAACTTGTGCACTCACAAAAAACTCTTCAGGATCATGACCTGAGGCTATGCAACAGATTTCATTACAGCACCATCTACTGGTCAAAAGTTACAATAACGTTTAAAATTCCTATGTCTCTCTGTTGCTTTCGGCTGCTCCCTGTTCGGGGTCACCACAGCGGACCAATTGGTCTGCACAACAACTTGGCAAATGTTTTACACCGGATGCCCTTCCTGACGCAACCCTCCCATTTCTCTGGGCTTGGGACCGGCACTGCATCCAGTGGCTGGGGTTGAGGCATTGGCTGGAATCGAACCCGGGCCTTCCGCATGATAGGCGAGTAACCTATCACTGAGCCACCAATGCCTTTTAAAATTCCTATGTCTAACTGCCATTATTGCACCTCTTCTTCCAAATTGTCCATCTTCACCAGATTTGACTCATATCATCTGGACATCTGTCTAAACATAAAAATATCAACAGACAACAGACATGCACTTACTGTAGGATAAAGGACAAAGCTATATGTTTGAAAATATTTAAGATATGTGTATAAGATATATAAGATAAGATAAATGCAGAATGCTTGATCTTTTTTTTCCTAACAAAAACCTATTTTAATCATAATGACTAAAAATGTTGTTTTGCCTTTTTACTGTATATATGAGTTAATGTATATGCTGTGTGAAGTTTTTTACTCCTGCTAGACGTGATTAGTTATTTCTCTTTTGATTTATTTTTAATATTAATGAACACAGTAACAGTGATGATAATGATCAGGCTCACTGCTATGTTAATGTATTTGCCTGCTATTTGTTTAAATAATGTTGTGATAAAAGGGATTTAGTTTTGTTTGTTTTATATTTGTTTTACTCTTACACCAGACCTTCAAGTATCATGAACAATATCTCCATCCAGTAGTGGAAACCTGAACCTCTGAATAGTGTCCAGTTTTTATTTTCTCTTTGTTTACTGAGTTTTTGTAATAAAGTCTCTGTTTAATCAGGATCCTCTGGGTGTGAATTCATGAGCGTGTTTTAACCATCATCCCTCCAAAAAAGAAATAATCACATGATTTAGGACTTAAACACAGTTTTATTGTTCTGTAAGTGTAAAAGATGTGGTTTAACACAGAGACTGAAAGTATTTAAGTAAAAAAACATACAGGAAGTGTGTATGCTGCGTAATATTTTTACCTCAAGAGAAAATTCACAAGCCTTTAAACTGAGCATGAGGAATGAAACTGATATCAGCTTATTGCTATTATACATTAGCGTAGATTGCAGAATCTTCCTCCTTCTGCTGGATGTTAGAGTAGGTAGCAGAATCATCCTCATTCTTCTGCTGCTCGCTGTGGACACTCCTGCAATCACACAGAAACCTGTTTATGAAGCACAGATGATGAGAATTGCTGTTAAAAGTCACTTTATATGCTTTAAGTGAGACAGATTTTTTAATTGTGTAGATTATATTGTATAAAACATGCAAAGTTTTACCTCCTGTTGTGAATCACAGTTCCTATGATCACTGAGAAGATGACACTCACTCCGGCGGTCACACAAACAATGACCCAGATTGACCAATGTTCAGATGTTTCAGGGTTCTCAGGGTTTTCAGGGTCGTCACCTGTTAAATCCAGTGATATTTAACATGTAAATATTATCTGAACATGTGACTTGTTATAGAAGTGTAAGTGCACATCATGATCAAATTATTTCCATCAGTAATCATCTGAGACATTCAGGAATGTTGTGAGCAGATGGACTCACCCTCGACGTGAAGGCTGATGGTTTCAGATCCTGACGTCTCGCCGGTTTTCCAAGTGCAGGTGTAATTCCCAGAATCCCTCACGGTTAGAGCAGGAAAGTGAAGAACAGGTCCTGATGTATTTAAGCGCTGGTTGTTCTTAGACCACACAAACTGTGAGGAAGTGTGTGTGCAGTTCACATCACACGTCAGATTTAACGAGTCTCCTTGTTTAAGGGTTCCGTTTCCACTGAGCCTGATTAGTGACACCTTTAAATCTTTTTCAGAGAGCAGGAAAGACTCCACGTCAGTGACTCAGGACTGAGAGGGTGCTAATAATTATAATACACTCGTGTCCTAAAGAATCAAACAAAACTCCATCGTCCTTCACTAATATAAGTACAAATTAATGGATCTATTGATTTAAAGAGTTTATTGAGAGATGATAATTAGCTAGCAGGATGTTCAAGTAGATTTAAGTTTAAATGATGTTTTCTTGAATAATGTCAGCTGATAATCCAGTAAAGAGAGTACAGTATACAAATGAAACAATAATTTCACATCTTAATTTTCATCATTAAAATTTACCTGTAACTTGTAGAGTCACTCCAGGATAACCTGTCCATTTGCTTCTGTCCACATTAGTTATAAATCTGAATCTGTACTCTCCAGAATAACTGTACTGTACATTGTGGATTAACAAAGTGCAGTCTGATTTGTCGTCTCCAGTGAACTCAAAGTCTGACATGGTGTTTGATGAGCTGTCGTAAACATATGGTGGGTTTATACACACATCTGTGTTTGAGTTCATCGAGCACCAAAGCTTTTGTACCACCTTAGAATGTTGTTGATGAGAATAACTACAGGGAATGGAGACACTGAATCCTCTCACAGCACAGATCAGTTTATCAGGATATTCCACACTCCATCCTCTGTCCTGAGTGAGAACACCTGTGTAGAGAAATAAATGGAGATTAAAAGAGAGTGATAAAGTTATACTGATGTTTTATATGTTGTCTGTGTATCTGTATACAGTATATCCATATATTTACATTAAAATGATTTTAAATCAGTCTTTTTATCACATTTGATATTACTTTACACATTTAAACAAATTCTCAGCTGAATGTTAGACAGACACACTACGACTCATTTCTAACGATAGAGACACGACAGACCTGTGGTTTATATATATACACACATACAAACTCAGACTTCTAGATCTAGGACTTATTAGTTTGGATTTTACTCAGTAATTTATCTGTAAATCTTCATGTTTAAAACTCTTGCTAAGCCACAGCCCTGTAGTGAGCTAATCTTGTTAAATAATCCTGAATGATGTGTTTAAAAGGAAGAAATTTATAATTTATTCTGTATATCAGGATCGTAACAGTGCAGCTGAAACTAACTTACTGCTAAATCACCGTCAGAAATCTTTCATCAGATCAAAAGGAAATGTTCACTAGCATTAGACAAAATAATGTGTGTGTAAGACCGTGTCCCTCATGGCATTCTGTGGGAGGTGCTCTGGGAGTACGGGGTCCGTGGCCCTCTGTTAAGGGCTGTTCGGTCTCTATATAACCGGAGCAGGAGCTTGGTTCGCATTGCCAGCTGTAAGTCAGATCTGTTCCCGGTGCATGTTGTGCTCCAACAGGACTGTCCTTTGTCACCGGTTCTGTTCATTGTTTTTATGGACAGAATTTCTAGGCGCAACCAGGGGCTGGAAGGAGTCCGGTTTTGGGACCACAGGATTTCATCGCTGATTTTTGCAGATGATGTTGTCCTGTTGGCCTCTTCAGGCCTGGACTTACAGCATGCACTGGGGCGTTTTGCAGCTGAGTGTGAAGCGGCTGGGATGAGGGTCAGCACCTCCAAATCCGAGGCCATGGTTCTCGACCGGAAAAAGGTGGCTTGCACCCTTCAGGTTGGAGGAGAGGTCCTTCCTCAAGTGGAGGAGTTTAAGTATCTTGGGGTCTTGTTCACAAGTGAGGGAAGGATGGATCGTGAGATTGACAGACGGATCGGTGCAGCGGCAGCAGTAATGCGGTCTATGTACCGGTCTGTTGTGGTGAAGAAGGAGCTGAGCCGGAAGGCGAAGCTCTCGATTTACCAGTCAATCTACGTTCCTCAATCTACTCTCACCTATGGTCATGAGCTCTGGGTCATGACCGAAAGGGTAAGATCCCGGATACAAACGGCCGAAATGAGCTTCCTCCATAGGGCAGGGCGCTCCCTTAGAGATAGGGTAAGGAGCTCTGTCACCCGGGAGGAGCTCGGAGTAGAGCCGCTGCTCCTCCACATTGAAAGGGGGCAATTGAGGTGGCTCGGGCATCTGTTTCGGATGCCTCCGGGACGTCTCCCTGGAGAGGTGTTCCGGGCATGCCCCACCGGGAAGAGGCCCCGGGAAGACCCAGGACACGCTGGAGAGACTATGTCTTTCGGCTGGCCTGGAAACGCCTCGGGGTCCCTCCGGAAGAGCTGGAGGAAGTGGCTGGGGAGAGGGAGGTCTGGGCATCCCTACTTAGACTGCTGCCCCCGCGATCCGGCTCCGGATAAGCGGAAGACAATGAATGAATGAATGAATGAATGTGTGTGTGTGTAAGTGTATGATCCAGTAAGTGAGCGTACACACTGCAACATCAATAAAACTCTGAACAATAATTCTGTCTAAGAGTGAGATGATGTTTCATACCGGACAGCACGAGCAGAATCAGAGCCGAGTGCAGCGTCTTCATCTCTTCTTCAGTGACAACTTCACACACTCAGTGTTGGGTCTGAATACACACACTGACCTCACTGACTTGGGCATGAGATTTGAGAAGTAAGAGCCGTTCTGGGAAGAAAAAAAATAATATAGCTACACCACACCACAAGAACATCAAACCATAGAACAGGAAAATGTTTTTATGTATTTATTTACTCCCTCTCTCCCCTCTCTCTCTCTCTCTCTCTCTCTCTCTTATTTCATTTAAGTTGCTCTGAGTGTATGACTGTGTAGTTGGTGCCAAGAGAGTGGACTGTGGTACTAGATTGATGGTCTAGTAGTTGTGTTCTGGTCTTCCGTAGCAGTGAGTGTGTTGGTCTGTGGAGACTGGATTATTTGTTGTTCCTCTGAGGGCTGGTAAGGTTATGTGGGATGGACAGTAAAAATGAGCAACATGTGAGGAAAAGGACAGTTGATTGTCCATGGTTACCCCAAGGTTGTGAGCAGTGGCCGAAGGGAAGATCAGAGAGTTTAGGTTCTGTGCAAAAAAAAAACCCAGCAGTTCTGTTTTTCTGGTATTGAGTCACAGCTGTGCTGATGAGCCGTCACCGACAATGAAAGGTCTCAGACATGCTGAGATCTGAGCAGAAGCTGTGGTTTCTGAGGGAGGGAAGGAGAAGTTAATTTGAGTGCCATCAAAGAAGAGGACC
>JAUCMX010000489.1:0-10000 GCA_033459395.1 Hemibagrus guttatus | reverse complement strand
GCCTACATGCTAACATGCTAACATGCTAACGCTAACATGCTAACACAAACCCCCTAACACTCTAAAACCCTAATTTCAACCTTTTCTGCTACTTTAGCCTACATGCTAACATGCAAAATGCTAAAAAATGCTAACACTAACCCTAACACCCAAAAAACCCTAATTCCAACCTTTTCTGCTACTTTAGCCTGCATGCTAATACTAACGTGCTAATGCTACTCTAACGCTAACCCTAACATCCATAAACCCTACTTTAGCTCAGATGCTAACGCTAGCCCTGATGCTAACCCCAAGCCCTAACCTTAACCCACCCCATGCACTGTTACCTGTAATGGCTGTGTAATCACCCCATTATTACACAAGGTACCACCTCATGAATATTCATGAGTTTGGACCGTGCCCTGTGTCAAATATGCACAGAGAGGATTCTGGTCCATATTAAAATGACAACTTTAAACGTTAATATCTCGGTAACCGTTCTAGCTATCGACATCCCGTTTTTTTTGCCATGCAAAACCCTCAATCTCCCCTTTCCATCTAATAACTTTCCACCGGGGAAAAAAACAATTTTCCGTCCTCGATAAAACTATACCAAAAGATGGGATAACCCATCCAAATCCACCAAAATCCAAGCTGGGGAGGGGCTTACGCCTCACCCCTTGGGGAACCAACCCAGTAGAAGCCTGATGGCTGCCTGAAGGATTCCAAAACTCCGTTTAGAGTTGGAATAGGTAGGGCCGCTCTCCGCTGGATTGCTACCCGACCAGAGTCATCTGGAGGTAGTGTTTTACATGCTGCACTCTGGACCTCTGGTTTAGATAGGAGGGGAACATTCTGAGCATCTCGGATACCTTGCGGTGTTAACGAAGAGGTGCTGTCTGCGACCCTAACGGGCCTCCAGACCCAGGCCATTTAGCTAGATCCCTCGGATACAGACCTCAGCCACAGGCTCTGTCCGGGTGACTCGGGAAACCTTGCGGTGTTAACGAGAGTCATTCGGGCAGAGCAAGGTAGGTAAACCGGCCTCCCTGGGTCCACTTGGACAGCACGCAGGGTGGTGGTCTGAGGCCAACAGACCTTAAATGGGGCCAAGTCTTCTTACCGATGATTAGCATCGACCATGCACCGGTCCATGGCGCACTACACGCACCCACCTGTTATTACTTCATAGTTAGCTAAAACATAATTTAGAGTAATTAATTAAAATAATATAAATAGGAGCAGTAGTGACAACACAAATGTAGGATAGATAGCTTCAGCCACTATGATCAAACATAGGATTTACCAAATATATTTTAAACATAGGATTAATATGATCGGTCAATCAATAGGCTTAAAATATAAATTAGGCTTATACAACATTTTCAACAGATTTTAAGGTGACCTAATTTATAGCAGCTATCTAGTAGTATCAAACCATATGAATCACTTTTTATTGGACATGGGACACAAGCCGAGGAGTGATCGACCCCGCTGGCCGCCTGAGGGGTGTTGGAGAAAGGCCGAAACCCCAGAGAATCTGAGGAGCACTACTGATGATGTGTCCTGAAATTTAGCATAGGGAAAAATTCTCTGAATAAATAAATAGAATAATAAATAAATAAAACAAATAAAAAACAACCTTAATCAGTAGAATAGGCCAAATTTAGCCAAAACACACATGAGCAGCAATAAAGAGGTTGTGACCCACTCAGTCCAGTGGCATCACCTCTTTGCAAGACGGTAGCATTGCTTAACAAGCGCCGGCCCGTGCACTTTCCTTGTCTCCTATACAACCACGCAGTCTTCTGGGCTGTGAGGGGGGAGTCATTGTATATTCCACAAACCTAACCCAGCCAGAGCCTTCGGACCAAGCACGCTACTTGACTCTAAGATGCAACACCCATTCGCTCATTCCTCCCACCCCTGCCACCCCCCCCCCACCATTTAGGGCCCTAGTGGGAATGACCTGCTCAATCCAGTGCTCACCCCCTCCTATTCATTCGACACTTAAATAATAGTGAAAACTAGCTAGTTAAAAACATAAATAAACAAGATTTACCAAAATTTAAAATAAATAGAGAAAATAGGACAACCCACCCAAATGTAGGATCATTCCTCCCCACACCTGCCCCCCCCTCCATCTCATCTTAGGGTCTTTGGGGGTTGACCTGCTCAATCCAGCAGCCAAAACCCCCTCTCTCTGCTTCTCTTCCATCACACAACAGAAAGTACATCAATGCCATAAAAAGGGATAAAATAAAATAGGAAGAAAAAATCACCTTAAAAACTTGCTAGGGCAACCCATAATTCCAATCCACAATTGGCAGGGTAATCACACCATAAACTCTTGGACCCCAAACAACACAAAGCCAAGGTTCTGTTTTCTGAAACTGGCACATTTGGACCTGGCCCAGCCAACATTAGGGATTAAAATCCAATATCCAAATTAATTTTTGAGTCAATAGGACAACTTTCTAAAACACCGTAGAATTGATGTAATACTCCTCATAACCTGAAGTATGGCGGCAGAGGCAGTGACAGCCCTAAGGCACAGGTCCCGGCTCGCCACCAACTCATCAAACCCGATCACCATCTGCAAAAGTTAAAATTTCAAAGGTGCATTAAACCTCTCTCCACCCTGCCCCATCCCATTTAGCCCTAGGAATGACCCTAACCATGCTACCCCCACCCTTTACTTCCACCATTAAAAACTAAACACATAGTAAACATAAATAAACACTAACACAACACAAAATAACCAATAAAAAAAATAACAACCCACCCTAATGTAATCTTCCTCCCCACACCTCCCCCTTCCATCCACTTAGGTCTTGGACCTTCAACCACACCAAAACCCCCTCCTCCTTCCTACCTCACACAACACAAAACTAACTATCACTAACCTAAATACTAAGGATAAAATAAAAACTAAATAAAATCACCCTAAACTTCTACAACCCTAATTCATTCCACATTAGGGCAGGCTACACACCATAACTTTGGACCCCAACAACACTAACCAAGTTTCTTTTCTAAACACTATTTGCCACCTCTATTTAGCTAAATCAATTTCCAAAATTAATTTTACATGGACCTTTTTTCTAAAAAACCTAAATTAATGGTACTTTCCTAACCTAAATGCAAGCCAGTACACCCTAACACAGTCCCGCTCCCACCAACTATCAACCTTCCCTCTGCAACTTAACTTCAGAAGGTACATTAAACTCATCTAAGTACATCAAAACCCCTAACCCTAACCTAACCAACCTTTTCCTAACCTACTAAACTAACCTAACTACCTAACCTAACCCAACTATCCTAACCCACTTTACCAATCTAACCTACCCTACTAACCCCAACCCTAACCTTAACCCACCCCACCTTTACCTAAGCTGTAACAACCATATTACCAACGACAACCCATCTAATCTTACCGCTTCAAATATCCAAAAGATCTGTCCATTAAAAACAACTTTAAACTATACCGTAACCTCTACTATCACTCCCTATTTTTCCTAAACCAACTCCCCTTTCACCCAAATTTCCACCTGGCAACATATAGTCCTAAAAACCTACCAAAGGGAAACCCACCCAAACCAAATCCAACTGGGGGCTTCCCTCACCCCTGGGAACCAACCCAGTAGAAGCTAGCTCCTAAGACTCAAAACTCTTTGAAGTCACCTTCCGCTATTCTACCCACCAGCTACTGAGATGTTACTCTGCACCTGACCCTTTTAAAGCAGGGAACTTTGACTCTCGATTACCTGCTTTAACAAGAGGCTATGCAACTGGCTCCTAACCCAAGCCTTACTAACCCTGACAGACTTCAACCTTTCTCTCCTTGCTCGGCAACTACGGTGTAAAGTATAGGGCAAGCAAGGTAACCCGCCTCCCTGAGTTCCATTGCTGAGCCCAGCTAACCCAGCTAGTGCTGTACCTAGGCGAATCAACCTATTAAAAGGGCCACTTTTACATGATGCTTGTAACATGCACGGCATTGGCATAAAGACCAACTTTAATTATACTTCAGTACGTTTAGCTATACATCCTTTTTGCATAATTAATCCTTCATTAAAACTTTCACAGGAAGCATATGATACCAAAATAAGAAAAGGGTACCCTATCGACAAACCATAGTTGCAGTTACTTAACTGGGAACAACCCATGACTGAATGGCTGCCTGAGATTCAAAAGCTTTGATTGACATAGGTAGGGCTTAGTGGATTTGCACCTATCTAGTTGTTTTAATCCTGATGACTCTGATTAATAGGGGAACAACTGAGATTCGAACCTGCGGTGCCAGAGAGGTGTTTGCCGAAAGGGACACCCAACGCAACTTTAGAGATACACTGATGGTCCTGAATCAGGCACCGGTCTCGGGAAAACCTTCTTAAAATCATTAATGCAACAAGAGGTAAACCGGCCATGGTCGAATGGCACACGCCAGAAGGCTGAGCGCCAACAAACCTAATTGGACCCGTCTTCTACACCTTTTAAGCGTAGCTCTAGCCCGGCCTGCACTTTCCTTGTCTCCCTATACAACCACCAGTCTTCTGGGCTGTGATGGGGATCATTGATATTCCACAAACCTAACCCACCAAGCTCGGACCAAGCACACTTATGAAGATACTTCGCCTATGCCATCCATCGCACCTTTCCCATCCCAACTTAGGGCTAGGGAATGACCTCGTCAATCAGTGGCTCACCCCCTTTTCTTACACATTAAAATTAGTGAAAACTACTAGTAGTAAACGTAAATAAACCGAAATAACACATATAAAATAAATGGAAAAACTAGGACCCCTGTAGGCTCCCCCAAGCGCCTTATTACAGGCCGGATACCGCAATCCAGAGCAAACCCCTTTTCTCATTTAGCAAGGTAAAAACTTCTAATAATAAATAAAATAAATAAATAAAATAAGTAAATAGAAAAACCTTAAAATGTAGGCAACCATCAATTCCAACCACATGGGCAGGCAATAAGACTAGACTCTTACCCAAACACATAAACCAAGGCGTTTTGAACTGCCTATTGGCCGGCCCGCCAACATTGGGTTCAACAATAGTCAAAATTATTTGATGGGGGGACATTTTTTTCAAAATTACAGCGAGCTGGTAACTCTACTAAGATGCAAGCCAACCACCTATCACTCCCCTCCCACCCCTCCCCCACCATCTGCCAAGGTAAAATCCGAATCATAACTCATCCCTGCTTATCCAAACCATCTAACTCAACTAACAAACCTAACTAACAACTACAACCCACTAACTAAATAACCAACTGAACCACCCTAACAACCTATCCAACCCTACCCTACCCACTACTCTAACCAATTACCCTAACCCAACCAACCTAACCCTTCCTACCCTAACCACAACCCAACCTAAACACTAACTAAATAACTACTAACCAACACTAACTATAACCTAATCCTAAAAATTCTACTTACCCCATTTACCACCTGACAACATCCAACTAGAATCTAACCCAACCCAACCTCCAAAACTCTATTTCAACCTTTCCTATTTGCCTGGCACAGCAACATGTAATACATGCTACCTAACCTAACACTTAACCCAATTTCAACCTTTTCTATTTAGAATGTAACATGTAAATGCTACTAAACTAACATAACCCAACACCTAAAACCAATTCCCTTCTGCCAGCCACTAATCAACGTAAGCTCTGCAAAACTAACATCAACTTCAACCCTAACCATAAACTCCTATTCTCAACTACTTTAACCCTACTTTACCCATCTAACCTACCCAACCTAACCTACCACCATCCTTACCTTAATGCTAACACACCTTAACACAAGCCACCCTAATTATTTGACCTCTCAAATTAAAAGTTAGTCCACTAAAATACAACTTTAAACATTAATATCCAACCTCACTATCCACCTTTTTTCCCTACAACTCAACCCTATCCTAATAACTTTCCACAACAACATAACCTCCTCTAAACTTACCAAAAATTAACCCATCCAACACCAAATCCAAGCTGGAGGGGCTTACCCTACCCTAACCAACCCAAACCTAGCTCCTAAGATTCCAACTCCGTTTAGTTGGAAAGGTAGCTCTCGCTGATGCTACCCACCACATCTGAGTAGTTTCACTCCGCTCTTTAGTAGAGGGAACATCTACATCTCGGTACCTTGCGTTAACAAAGTCTCTTCACCTCGGCTCTGCCCAAGCCATTTGCTAACACATGCAACTCAGCCACACTCCCTACCGGAAACCTTCGTTACGGTCTTGGCGAGCAATAGTAACGGCCTCCCTGGGTCCCTGACACACCAGTTGGCTAGGCAACAGCCTTAATGGGGCCAAGCCTTACCTATACACCCATGCACGTCCATGGCGCTAACCACCACCTTATTACTCAAGTTTACTAAAACATAATTTGGATATTTATTAAAATGAAAAGGACGTATATAAAAAAATGAAGTATTCGCACTGTCAAACATGATTTCCATTTTTTAAACAAATTAATTTGTCAATCAATAGCTTAAAAGAAAAATTAGGCTTAAACATACCAAAGTTTAGGGATAATTTAACACATCAGTGATTAAACCTACCTTTGGGACAACCAGCGAGGTGATGCCTGGGTGCCTCGGAGGGTGTTTAGGAGGGCCGACCCCAGAACGAGGAGCATCTGAGAGTGTCTAAATTGCATAGGGAAATCTTAATAAAAAAAATAAATGATACAATAAAAAACCTTAACTGAAAGGCCCCTTAGCCAACCCATAGCAGAATAAAAGGGTGACCCTCAGCCAGGGCTTCCCTTTTGAAACGTGCTGTTAACAAGCCCGGCCGGCATTTGTCCCCTCCCGCACTTGGGCGGAGGGGGGGTCTGACCACAAACCTAACCGCCAGCCTTCGGACAAGCACGCACTGTCAAGGCACACCCATCGCATCCTCATCCTTCACCTCCCATCATTTAGGGCTAGGGAATACTGCTAATCAGTGGTACCCCCCATGTAGTATACTTAAAAATAGGAAAACTATGTTAAAAAATATAAAAGATAAATAAAGACATAATAATAGGAAAAATAGAAACCCCCATAATAGATATTCCTCCAACTGCCACTCACCATCTTAGGTTTTTTACCTTAATCCAAGCCAAAACCCCGTTCCGCGCTGCCGCCTCAAGGAGGTTTAGTAGAAAGCAAACACCGAAATAGAATATGTATCCTAAATTTGCTAGGGAACATCATCAACAAATGAAAATAATAACAAAATAAAAAACACCTAACATAAAAGGCTCTTTTCCAAACACATGACGCAAAAAAAGGTTACCCATATCCAATATTTTTGAGAAGGACATTTTAAAACGTATTGCTAAACCCCACCTGAGTATGGGGGGGAGTATGCTATCCACAGTCCGCCACCTCACAAACCTACTCTCAAGTAAAATCAGTCATTAAACTCTCCACCTCCCACAACCCTTTAGCCCTAACTACCCCAACCACCACCCCCCCCTTTCACCCTAACATTACAACTAACTACCTAAACTAAATAACCAACAAACCATAACTAACAGAAAAAAACAACCCACCCTAACTATACTCCCCCCAACCTACCCCCTACCCTACCTACCTTTTACCTCCAATCCACCAAAACCCCCTCCTTTTCTTCCTACCACACTTAGCACGCAAATAAAGCAAATAAACTAAGGTAAAATAAAATATAAAATAAAATCACCCTTAAAAACTTGCTAGGGCAACCATCAACATCAAGGAGGGCTACACTAACCTTACCCCAA
Source organism: Hemibagrus guttatus (assembly GCA_033459395.1). Taxonomy (NCBI): domain Eukaryota; kingdom Metazoa; phylum Chordata; class Actinopteri; order Siluriformes; family Bagridae; genus Hemibagrus; species Hemibagrus guttatus. Next base: position 2,250 of record JAUCMX010000489.1, on the reverse strand, counting down.
AAACCTAAACCAATGTCTTTACTAAACTGACATTTACTGCCAGCCAACATTAGATTAACCAATTAAATCCAAAATTAATTTTGTCTGCAACTTTTAAATATATGAAATAATGGTAATACCATACTAAGTAGCAGGCATAACCTAACAGGCCCGCTACCAACCCAACCCATACCATTCAACTTAAAATTTAGAGTGACATTAAACCCCAAGGCCTTACCAACCCCTACCTAACCCTACCAACCCTATCAAACCACCCCCTATCTAACCTGACCCTACAACCTGACAAGTAACCACTAAATCAACTAACTAAATCCAACCTACTAACCCTTTCCCAACCATACCTCATAACACTACCCTAACAAACCTAACCCCCTAACGTACCAACTGATAACCACAACCACCAACCAACGGAGCTACCCTCCCTAACCAACCCTAACCCTACTCCTAGTTTCCCCACTTTAGCAGCTGAAATAAGCCATCTGAATCTACCCAACCCACCTCAGTTTAAAACCTAATTTCACCTTTTTTATTTAGGGAAATCTATCTGACTGTATCAAATGCTCCTAACCCTAACCCTCCCAATTCAACCTTTTCGCTTTACCACTCTCAGCCACAGCTCTGCAACTACAACCTTAAAACCTAATTTCAACGTTGTGACTGCCTCCCTGTCATGAAGCACATGTACTAGCCAACACCCTAAAACGGGCCAACTTTTCGTACAGCTGACTAACGTCATGCCCTAACGCACCCAACTTTATAACCTATTTAGCTAACTAATTTAGCCATTAATCAATCCAACTAAACGAGCATGTACCTAATGGTGGTAATCCACCATTATACAAACACTATAAATTATATTTGACCGGTTTAAATGCACAAAGGTTTCATTTAAAATGCTTTAAACTTAATACGTAACGTACTATAACCCTTTTTTTTGCATCAAACAATTCCCTTTCATTAAACTTTCCACAGCAAAAATATCCTCCTGAAACTACAAAAGGGTAACCCACCAAACACCAAAAAACTGGGAGGCTTACGCTACCCCTGGAAACCAGTAGAACTTCTCTGAAGATTCAAAATCTTTAATTGGAAAGACCCTTCCGTGGATTGCACCCGCCAACACTGAGAGTTTTAAGTGACCACTCGGTTTAGTGGGGGAACATCTGCACGGTACCTGCGTTAACGAGGGTGCCTCTGGCCCTAACGCCCGAGCCAGGCTTGTGGCATCGTAATCCCAACCAGCCGGGCTCGGGACAAACCTTTGCGAAGATTCAGGCATGCAAGTTCCACCGCCCCCCGTCCCTGACCACCTGGTGGCTGGGCAACGACCTTAAATGGGGCCAACTTCTTACTTATTACATCACATACGGTCAGGCTATCGACCCACTTTATTACTTAATTTAGAAAATAATTTAATAATAAAATTAAATAAAACAAATAGGCTTCCCAAAAATGCGCACTTCTAGTGTTAGTGATTTCAATCATATAAAAGCCATTTGTCTTCAATAGGCAAATAAAATAGTATACAACTTATTCAACAGATTTTAAGGTGACCAATTTAACACTAGTAGATCAAACCAATGAATCATTTTTTTGATTGGACATGGGACACAACAGATTCGACCTCGGCTGCCCCTAAGGAGGTTTTAGTACGAAAGGCCAAACACCCAGAGAACTAGGGCATACATATTGCCAAATTTAGCATAGGGAAAAATTTGAAAATAAATAATAATAAATAAACAAATAAAAACAACCTTAACAGAGAATGGCCCAATTTGCCAAAACACACAGGCAGCAATAAGGGTTGTGACCCACTCAGTCCATGGCTATCACCTCTTTTGCAAAGCGGTAGCATTGCTTAACAAGCGCCGGCCCGTGCACTTTCCTTTCTCCCTATAACCACGCATCTCTGGGCTTATGGGGGGATCATTTATCCAAAACCTAACCCACCAGAGCCTCGACCAACACCTACTTACTCTAAGATCAACACCCATTCTGCTATCCTCCCATCCTCCCACCCCTGCCCCCCCATCCCATCTTAGGGCCCTAGGGAAACCCTCAACCAGTGGCTCACCCCCTCCCCTTCCTTCCACCATTAAATAAACTAGCGTTGTAAACGTAAATACAAAAACCAAAATAAAATAAATAAAAAAAATAGACAACCCACCATAATGTAGATCATTCCTCCCCACACCTCCCCCCCTTCCATCTCACTTAGGGTCTTTGGGGGTTGACCTGCTCAATCCCAAA
>JAUCMX010000488.1:0-12275 GCA_033459395.1 Hemibagrus guttatus | reverse complement strand
TTTTTCCCCTCACAAAGACAGAACTACCCTCTGAATAAAATCAAATGTATTCCTCATTGTCTTTGGGCAGTCTCAATTTATAGCATAAATCAAAGAAGAAGAAAAAAAGACATACAGCATATGGCAAATTTGGGAGATCATCCACAACAATTGCTCTCTCCAAAATTGAGCCAATAATGAGGGCATGTGGATTTTTGGCAGGCATAACTTACAAACTGAAGACTGGAGGCTGCATCTGAACCCTAGGTAGTAATAAAAAAAGAAACAGGTGAATTTCTACTTTACTGAAACACTACTGGAAATGTTCAAAAAATAATAATTATTATTATTTTGCATACAGTGACCAGAAAGTGTTAGATCATATTGTTTCAGAAGACATGGATTAACCATTAGTTTAAATTCTGTGTTGTTTCTCATCATAAACTATTCCACACCTTCAGAAGACTTGGAATAAACTGCACACAAGTCCCATGGACTACTTTACTAAAAGTTGCTTTCGGCTGCTACCTGTTCGGGGTCGCCACAGCGGACCAACTGGTCCGCACAACAACTTGGCACAGGTTTTACGCCGGATTTTTTCCGGGCTTGGGACCGGCACTGAATCCAGTGGCTGGGGTTGAGGCATTGGCTGGAATCAAACCCGGGCCTTCCACATGATAGGCGAAAAACCTACCACTGAGCCACCAATGCCTCCAGACTACTTTACTATACTTTTTTTTAATTAATTTAATTAATTAATTATTAAAATTATAAAATTGAATTAAAGTTTTAGAATATACTCAGAAAACCTGTGCACAATATGCTACTTATATGACCTACTGTATGCTTAAGATTTTAAGAGCATTAGCTCTCTTTTCTTATGGAGTGCATAACAATAAGGGCGTGATACTGAGGAGGTCAAATCCAGTGTTTGATCAGTCTAATGATTCAGATCATCAACATCAAAAATCAGAACTGTTACAGTGGGCACAGTGGGCTCGACCGGAGATTAAGACTGATCCCCGCGTGTTTAACTGCAGTGTGTCCGGTGAAATGTTCCAGCGATCTGTTCCCTTTATTATGTGTACACAGTCAGGATGCTCTCTCTCTCTCTCTCTCTCTCTCTCTCTCTCTCTCTCTCTCTCTCTCTCTCTCTCTCTCTCTCTCCACTGAGTGTGTACTGTCTGCGCTGTCTGCTGCCTCGCGCGCTTACAACTAAACACGGTCTGAGCATGCGCGTGCACGCGCTCAAACTAAACAAGTTCGACAATATAGCACGCATCCGACAAAATGCGGAATATGTAACGATAACCAAGACTAGCAAAAAAATCTAATAAAATCAGTAAATGATGTGTAAATTAAGAGTAATTACCTTGAATTAAGCGAAGAAAATCTCGTTACACATAACGCCTCCGCGCCCTCCGTCCACCTGCTTCAGAAGCATGGGGGGATTGTGCTCAAGTGCGCATGCGTAATAGAACGTGTTTCATATTTTGAGTCATTTTGCTCGTTCGGTACGTAAACTAGTGATGGGAAGTTCGGATCATTTTACTGACTCGGATCTTTGAATCTCGTTCAGCAAAATTAACTAATCCTTTTCGTTCATTTCAGCAGAACATAATTACAGTGTTATGTGTTCATAGCCCCGACACATTTACTTACACAAACATTGATCACATTTAGAATTAGACAAAACATAAATCAATCAGTGTCAAATTGTAGGAAACAGAAATGATTCATTCACTGCTTAGCAAGGCTTTTAAGCAATGCAGTCTGTTCATTTACCTCACCTTCCATCCAGTCTTTAGTCTTTAGTTATGCCACATTCTTATAGGCTGAAACCATGCAGTTTGTAGCAGAAAAAGAGATAAATTAATCTCCCAAGTCTTCGGGTTCAAGTCATTCGTTCATCGTGTGACAGCCATTCCTCATGCAGAGTAGTGGCTTGGTTACTATGTGATGCTGGTAGAGAAAAACATTTCCTGATACACTCCTCCAAAACACCCCAAAGTGGCTCAATAATATTCAGATCTAGTAACTGTGCAGGCCATTTTAGATGTTTAACTTCACTTTCATCTTCATCAAATCACTCTGTCACCAGTCTTGCTGTGTTTACTGGTGCATTATCATCCTGATATATGACACCACATTCAGGGTACAATTTTTAAACCATTGGGTGCACACCGTCCTTCAGAATACTTCTTTAGTCCTTGGCAGTGATGTGGCTAATCTAGCAAGTAGTAGGCTAAGGGAATGCTATGATTTTGCAGTCCAAACCATCACTGATCCACCCCCATGCTTCACTCTGGGCATGCCACATTCAGGGTGGTAAGCTTCTTTGGTGTTTCACCATACCAGAACTCTCTCAGATGTGGGAAAGATAGTGGAGTTGGATTTATCAGAGAACAATACATGTTTCACATTGTCCAAAGCCACAGATTTCTGCTGTTGGCACCACTGAAACCAACATTTCTCATCTTTAAATGAGAATTTAAATAAGATTGCATATTATTCATTGTCTACCGTTTATCCGGTCTATTCTCGGGTCACGGGGAGCCTGTGCCTATCTCAGGCGTCATTGGGCATCAAGGCAGGATACACCCTGGAAGGAGTGCCAACCCATCATAGGGCACACACACACTCTCATTCACTCACACACTAGGGACAATTTAGAGATGCCAATCAACCTACAATTCATGTCTTTGGATTGGGGGAGGAAACCGGAGTACCCGGAGGAAACCCCCGAGGCACGGGGAGTGCAAACTTCACAAACACATGGCGGAGGCAGGAATCAAACCCCTAACCCTGGAGGTGTGAGGCAAACGTGCTAACCAGCATGCCACCGTGCCCCCCAGATTGCATGTTAGATATATTTAATATATTATACAAATTATAATTAACATTAATTATATTGCATTATTTTATGTTAAGACAAAATGTTTTTAATCTACGGGTAACTTCACAAGCTACCTAGCAATATACATCGCTCAAAAAAAATTAAAGGAACACTTTTTAATCAGAGTATAGCATCAAGTCAATTAAACCACTGGGATATTGATGTGGTCAGTTAAGTAGCAGAGGGGGTTGTTGATCAGTTTCGACTGCTTTGGTGTTAATGAAATTAACAACAGGTGCACTAGATGGCCAGCAATGAGATGTCCCCCAAAACAGGAATGGTTTTACAGGTTGAGGCCACTGACATTTTTCTCCCTACTCATCTTTTGTAACTGTTTTTCACTAGTTTTGCATTTGGCTAGGGTCAGTGTCACTACTGGTAGCATGAGGAGATACCTGGACCCGACAGAGGACTGCACAGGCAGTCCAACTCCTCCAGGATGGCATATCAATACGTGCCATTGCCAGAAAATTTGCTGTGACTTCCAGCACAGTCTCAAGAGCATGGAGGAGATTCCAGGAGACAGGCAGTTACTCTAGCTGAGCTGAACAGGACCGTAAAAGGTCTTTAACCAATCAGCAGGACTGGTATCTGCTCCTTTGTGCAAGGAGGAACAGGACAAGCACGGCCAGAGCCCTACAAAATGACCTCCAGCAGGCCACTGGTGTGAATGTCTCTGACCAAACAATCAGAAACAGACTTCATGAGGGTGGCCTGAGGGCCTGATGTCCTCTAGTAGGCCCTATGCTCACTGCCTGGCACTATGGAGCTCGACTGGCATTTGCCATTGAACACCAGAATTGGCAGGTCTGCCACTGGCACTCTGTGCTTTTTACAGATGAGAGCAGGTTCACCCTGAGCACATGTAACAGACGTGAAAGGGTCTGGAGAAGCCGTGGAGAACGTTATGCTGCCTGTAACATTGTTCAGCATGACCGGTTTGGTGGTGGGTCAGTGATGATCTGGGGAGGTATATCCATAGAGGGATGCACAGACCTCTACCGACTAGACAATGGCACCCTGACTGCCATTAGGTATCTGGATGAAATCTTTGGACCCATTTTCAGACCCTACACTGGTGCAGTTGGTCCTGGGTTCCTCCTGGTGCACGACAATGCCCGGCATCATGTGGCGAGTGTATCCAGTCAGTTCATAGAGGATGAAGCGATTGATACAATTGAATGGCCCACACGCTCGTCTGACCTAAATCCAATAGAACACCTGGGACATTATGTTTTGGTCCCTCTGATGCCGCCAGGTTGCACAGACTGTCCTCAGTGATGCCCTGGTCCATCCAGGACACCATCCGTCGTCTCATTAGGAGCATGTCCCAATGTTGTCAGACATGCATACAAGCATGTGGGTGGATGACTACTAATACAAACTCCTCTGTACCATTTTGAGTTGCTGCTATGAAATTTCAGCTAAATGGACTAGACTGTTGCCTCGTTATTTCACTTTGATTTTCATGGTGTCTTTGAATTTAGCCCTCTGTAGTTTGATAATTTTCATTTCCTTCAAATGATGTGGCATCCTTTCATTCCTAACACATTGCCCAGTCCATATCAGTATAGATATCCAGCATGATATTTTTGCCCATTGAGAGCTGCTGTGTTTTGTGTGTTTTGAGCAGTGCATGATGTAACTTCAGTAAAATTAGCCTCTTCTTTACTATGTGCAATTTTAAAAGGATAATAATAATCCAATAATTTATTATTCTTTATTTATTATAATTATTCTGAATTGTGCATAATGCATACTTTTGGTACTAAGCTTATACCTTTGTATTTTAGTTCATTTAAAATTTTAATGCAGGACTATATCAAATAATTAAGTAATTTTTTCACTACTGATATACATACAGTGAAATTTAGGTGCAAGAAATTTTACTTTTAAGAGTTTTTATCACACTTTTAGTATGTTCATTTGTATTGTGCAGTTAACTGCAGTGTTATGTGTCGGCCTTCCTTTATTTGCAGCACGCTAAGCCTGTGTCGGAGTTGAGAAATGGAGAATAGTGTAATACACATTTAGTTACTTTTAGCGCAGCCTTAATTGATAGCCCGCCCCTTTCCCCTCCCCCTCCCCCCTGCACCTGCACCGCTCGTACTCGGAGTATGACCTTTTCAAAAACACTGTTGGAGTGTGATCGCGCCCTGACCCGGTTCGGCAGGAGAGTGGAGCGACTGAGAGTTTTACAAAAGTTTACAACGCAGGTAAGATTTTGTGATTTACGTTATATATTGATGTATTTACATGATATAAACAGGTATATATAATTTTGTAAACGCAGACTTTATGAAATAAAGAATTAGTAACGGCTGAACTTAAACTGCAGTAATAAAGCACACAAGTCGGGCGAGGACTTTTGTATCTTTACATAACCTTCTCTGAAAAATGAAAAAGTGACGAAATGATATAATGTCATTTTATACAGAATATATGGATGCAATTTTTAATTAGTATATCATTATATTTAAGGTCTTCACTGTGATGCAAAACAGATGAATAGGGTACTGAAGCATTACTGTATAGCTTACTACTTGTTGCCTGTGATGAATTATTTTGTTTAAACATATTGATAATTTTTCACTCTTTTCTTTGGTGTGCAGGAAGTGATGGAAGAAAAATCAACACAGGTATGTGCCATTTGAGCAGTTGTTAGTAACTGTAATTAAATTCTAAGGTGGATGTTATGCAAAATGATAAATTAATAATAATTATTAAACATCCGGTGTAAAACATTTGCCAAGTTGTTGTGCGGCCAGTTGGTCCGCTGTGGTGACCCCGAACAGGAGCAGCCGAAAGCAACTTCTAATAATGAATTCATAAATGCTAAATTAAGTCCATATTTGGAGTCATTATAAGTTAAAGATGAGAGAAAACTTGATTATTAGATTCAACATGATTTTCTCCAGAAAAAATCTTTGTAGAAAGTATTTAATCGGAATGAATGCTGCTAGATTACTATTCATGTCTGTTAGGCTACACTTATGTAGGTTATCATTACATTTTGTAAGTGGATGGGATACAGATTTTAAGGATGGTAGAAAGTGCTAGAAACGTCCCACTGGACACAATCTTCACAGGGTGGTCAATGTGTGAGTTTAATATTAAGATAAACACTTAAAAATCTAGAATTACTTTTTAAAAAATCTTATATGCATTTATTATGTGTTTTTAGCTTTTAGTGGAGTATTTATTTTATTGACAGTTTACATTTGTTTCCTGAGAGATATTGAGGGTTTCTTTACTGCTGTAGATATTGTTGCGAAAAGTGCCATTTCATCCATTTTGTTTCAAATTGAAATCATAGCCTGAAGAACAAAGCATGCATTTCAATCTCTTAACTGTAGATAACTATAGTAGTACTATAGTATAGTAGTATATTATAGTAGTTTTACAGACTTTGCAATTTTGCACATGTATGCAACTGAAATATTTCTGCAAAGGACACTAATATGTCATATGTCCTTGGTATATGATGTGCTAGACAGTGACTGAAGAAAAAGGTGTTTTACTTAAAATGTATTTCAATGGTGTCAGTTTGTTAATGGATTTTCATAATACACATTTAGCATTTACCTCATTAAGTATCAGTAAGTCAGAAAGTCCATCTTTAAAATAATGGTGGTAAAGTGTTCCTTTAAAGTTAGACTGAATCTCTCAAAAATCTCTTCTTTTTTTTTAATTTACAGGTGGACGATATTCATGAAGAGTCAGAGAGTGACTCCTCAGAATCTGAATTGTCCAGCGCCACAGACATAGACCTAGATTACAATCCAGATCTGAGTGAATCATCGTCCAGTGAAGTGGAAATTCAGAGCCCAGACACAGGTTCATCATGTGAGATACTGTGCATTGATGAAGATCTTGAAAGTCCAGACACAAAATTGAGTGAAGATGATGATCAGCAAAAAGGCAAGTGCACCATTAAAAAACAAAAGAACCCCAAAACGTATGTGAAAAGACACAATAAAAAACCACAAGATAAACAAAACAAATAAAGGAAAATCATCTGTGACTCTCAAAACTTGTACAAAAAGGGAAGACAGTAAACGGGCATGGGACAAAAGACATTATTGCCTCTACTGTGGCAAATCACAATCAAAAATATCAAGGCATTTGGAGAGAAAGCATATAGATGTTAAAGATGTGGCATATGCCTTAAGCTTTCCAGTAGGCTCAAAAGAAAGAAAGATTCTTTTGGAACAGCTGCGCAATAAAGGAGATTTTAAACACAATACCAAAGTTCTGGAAAGAGGCAGAGGACAAATAGTCACATGGAGGCAGCCCTCTGATAAAGCTTCAGTTAAGGATTATTTACCTTGTTCATTTTGTTTTGGAATGTTTAGGAAAAATGACCTTTGGAGGCATCAGTCCTTGTGCAAAACTAAGAAATCATGTGTGAAAGATGACAAAAAAAATGGACGGGGGAGAGTACAAAGTCGTGCTGCATCCCTTCTTCCAATAGCATCTTCCTCAGACGGATGTCAGAGGATCATAAACAACATGCGACAAGATGAGGTGTCCTTTCACATCAGGGCTGATTCTTTGATTTGCAAGTATGGTGAATCATTGTACGCAAAACATGGTCGTGTGAAGTCTAGACACCAGTATATCGCACAAAGAATGAGGGAGCTTGGCCGATTCATGTTAGTTGCTAAGGATATGGACAAGAGTGTCAAGTTTCTTGAAGATTTGTGTGTTCCATCCAAATTTCCATTTGTTGTCAATGTTGCCAAGCGTCTTACACAGTTTAGTCCAGGCAAAAATGAATATGGAAAACCTTCAACAGCAGTCAAAATTGGATTCTGTCTAAAAGGGGCTGTGGAGGTCCTGATTGGACAAACTCTTATGAATGATGATGATCTAGCAGAGAAGAAAGCAAAAAAGTTTTTTGAACTTTTGGAGAAAAACTGGAGGAACAGTGTTTCTGTCACTGCTCATCAAACCATACAAGAAAACAGATGGAATAAACAAGATGACATCCCACTCACCAAAAATGTGATTGCTCTGAGAAACCATCTCAGGATGTTAGAAGATGAAGCAAGACGGGAACTGACACAACAGATGAATTTAGGAGCGTACAAGTCATTGAACGAGACTGTTCTGGCACAGGTCATTATTTTTAACAAACGACGTGAAGGGGAAGCGTCACGCTTAACTCTTGACACCTACAAGAAAGCAAGCACAAGTGCCATAAATGAGGACATTTATGAAACATTGTCACCATTAGAAAAGGAGCTAAGCAAGCTACTAACCCGCATAGAAATCAGGGGGAAAAGAGGCAAGAAGGTTCCAGTTTTCTTGACAGAGAGAATGAAGGACTCAATCGAGTTGTTGGTTAAATGGAGAGAAGAAGCTGGTATACCTGCTGAAAACCCCTATCTCTTTGCGAGACCTGGTGTGATGACAAACATACGTGGATGTGACTGTCTGCGAAAATATGCAGTAGAAAGTAAAGTGGAAAACCCTGAACTCCTAAGGTCAACTAAATTGAGAAAACAGGTAGCCACACTCTGCCAGCTATTGGACCTCAGTGAACAAGAACTAGAGCAAGTTGCAAGGTTCATGGGGCATGACATCAGAGTTCACAGTGATTTTTATAGACAAACTGACAAAACATTTCAAATTGCCAAGATAAGTAAGCTTCTGTTTGCAATGGAGCAAGGCACAGAGACCTTAAAGGGGAAGAACCTCAGCACACTTGATCCTTCTGTCTGTGGTAGGACCACAATCTGTTTTGTCATCAATTGTATTGTATAGTCATGTATCTTTGTTTGAAGCTGTGGCTTAGCCAGAGGTGTCATTGTTAAGAGAACACCAGCAACTTTTTTGGCTATACAGTCTTCTTCAGCTGGACAGTAACACTCATTTAACATCAGTTAATACAAACACATTTCTAGGCAAACCATAGACACACACAGTACACTTTACGAGCTGCTATATTCACTTTGTTCATGTAGTGAGTAGTGTGTACAACACTTGCCAGTGGTGGTGTTTATATACAGTCATGTGAAAAAGAAAGTACACTTTTTGAGTACTATGGTTTCATATATCAGGACATAATTAGATCATAAAAATTGTTCTTGTCCTTTAACTTAGGTAAGTAAAACCCCGGATTTTCAACAGCACATGACATATTACACCATGTCATTGTTTATTTTAAAAAACATATAACATATTACATTATAACATATTCTGATATGTAAAACCATATAATTCAAAAGGTTGTACTTTCTTTTTCACACAGTACTTGTTTAAAATAACCCCCTTAAAATTAACAAGGATTTACTGTTACGTCGTAATGTAAACTGGAGTAGGATTTGTTTAAAAATGTGACTCTGGTAATGGTAGTGAAACTGGTGGTTCATTTTGACTACTGGTTTATGGTAGTGAAAATAGTGTAAAGGTAACAACTGAGAATAATAGATAAAATTTATTATTTACTGTATACTACTTTACTTATGAAGCTATTTTAATTAAAAACCCAATCTATTTACTTATGATTTTTGGAAAGTTGAGCACTAATAATTGATTCTTGGTTTCTTTTAAAGGTGAAAGTTCCAGATCGACCTCTGCGAGTGTCACTGAGAAACAAAAGGAACAAGGAAGGGAGTTGAGGGGAGATGAGGGTATGTTTCACAGTTTGTATTTTAAACTTGTCTAGCTTGTCCTGCTATTAAAAGCATCTCTCAGTCTAATACAAAACCAACACTGTGACCTCAAAACTTAAACTGAATTAGGAGAACAGATTGTCACTTGTACTTGTTTTTCAGCTGGATGTTCTGACCTCTTCAGCCCCCAAAAAAGACACCACAGTGAGGATAGAACCTCAGATTTAAACGGTGAGTTAAATAGTTTTTATCATGAAATCTACAAGAACTCCTGCCTTTTGCCAAGGCACCCTACAAATTGTTGTACACATATCCCAATAGAAAAAGTCTTACTTTACTCCCAAGTATACCTTATGTTTCGCAGTTCTTAGCACCTTTTCATCATTAGTAGATTTGTGTAGATTTGAGAAGGGTACACATACACCATACAGATTTAGACATTGTTGGATAGAGAAAAGTAGTGCAATACATTTAATTTAAACGAGGTGTTGAGCTGTAGCTTATTTGCAGACCATTAAATACATCAGCACAGATAAAATTAAATGTGTATGAGTTTATGAGGCTATGTGCATAATATGGCAGTAAATTATGAATATAATTTGTAAACAGATTTGACAAGTGAATCCAACAGTCCATTAAAAGATGTTTAGTGTTCACATCTTTGTGATTGTTAGGCTGTTGTTTTACTTGTGAAGTGAAACAGGTCTGTTTGTATTAGTGTAAAGGTAGTAACTGACAACAGTAGATAAAAGTTATTATTCACTATTTTAATTGAAAGTAGTTTGCAGTTGCTGAATCTGCAAAATCTTGATAATTTAAAAGAAAGAGTTCTTATAAATAGCAGTTTTTTATTTAGTTCTGCCCTGAATTAGCTATTTCACATAAAATATGTACAATTCAAACTAATAACTGAATGTACACAAATAAACCAGTTTAAAAGTGTATATCCCCTTGATTCTTAATGTAGTGTGTTGTTACCTGGATGATCAACAACTGTTTTAATATTCTGGGATAGTTCATTACGAGGCCCTTGTTTGTACTGAGCAGTTAAACTTCCCACAGTTCTTTAGAAAAAATTCTTCCGGTCCTTTCACATTCTAACTTAAGACCTCAACTGTATATACATATAACTTTTGCATTACTAATATTTGATTGTTATTTTTTATAGATGAAATTTCCACAACAACTTCTATGAGTGTTCATGAGAGACGAAAGAAACGAGGAAGAAAGCTGGTTACATGTAAGTTTTAAATTTTATATTATAAATTTGTCTATAGAAACACATAAAACTGAGTGTACATGAGTTTGCCTATAAGGCTATATGGTCATCAACTATACTTGGCAGTAAATTCATTCATTCATTCATTGTCTGCCGCTTATCCGATCTATTCTCGGGTCACGGGGAGCCTGTGCCTATCTCAGGCGTCATTGGGCATCAAGGCAGGATACACCCTGGATGGAGTGCCAACCCATCGCAGAGCACACACACACACTCTCATTCACTCATGCAATCACACACTACGGACAATCTATAGATGCCGATCAACCTACAATGCATGTCTTTGGACTGGGAGGAGGAAACCGGAGTACCCGGAGGAAACCCCCGAGGCATGGGGAGAACCAACATGCAAATTCAAACCCCCAACCCTGGAGGTGCTAACCACTAAGCCACTGTGCCCCCCTGGCAGTAAATTATGAATATAATTTGTAAACAGATTTGACAAGTGAATCCAACAGTCCATCAATAGATGTTTAGTGTTCACATCTTTTTTGATTGTTTAGTCTGTTGTTTTACTTGTGAAGTGGAAAAAATCAGATTTTTTAATTCAAAATCATTTTAAATCAGATGGTAACTAAACCGATCAGGCATAACATTATGACCACCTGCCTAATATTGTGTTGGTCCCCCTTTTGCTGCCAAAACAGCCTTGACCTGTCGAGGCATGGACTCCACTAGATCCCTGAAGGTGTGCTGTGGGATCTGACACCAAGATGTTAGCAGCAGATCCTTTAAGTCCTGTAAGTTGTGAGGTGGGGTCTCCATGGATCGGACTTGTTTGTCCAGCACATCCCACGGATGCTGGATTGGATTGAGATCTGTGGAATTTGGAGGCAGAGTCAACACCTCAAACTGGTTGTTGTGGTCATCAAACCATTCCTGAAGCATTTCTGCTTTGTGGCACGGAGCATTATCCTGCTGAAAGAGGCCACAGCCATCAGGGAATAGTGTTTCCAATGAAAGGGTGTAGATGGTCTGCAACAATGCTTAGGTAGGTGCTACGTGTCACAGTAACATCCACATGGACGGCAGGACCCAAGGTTTCCCAGCAGAACGTTGCCCAAAGCATGACCTCCGCCGGCTCGCCTTCTTCCCATAGTGCATACCGTTGCCTGGTGTTCCCCAGGTAAGAGACACACACACAGCTGGCCATCCACGTGATGTAAAAGAAAACGTGATTCATCAGACCAGGCCACCTTCTGCCATTGCTCCGTGGTCCAGTTCTGATGCTCGTCGGTTCACCACTGTTCCTTCCTTGGACCACTTTTGATAGATACTGACCACTGCAGACCGGGAACACCCCACAAGAGCTGCAGTTTTGGAGATGTTCTGATCCAGTGGTCTAGCCATCACAATTTGGCCCTTCATCAAACTCGCTCAAATCCTTACACTTGTCCATTTTTCCTGCTTCTAACACATCAACTTTGAGGACAAAATGTTCACTTGCTGCCTAATATATCCCACCCACTAACAGGTGCCATGATGAGGAGCTCATCAGTGT
>JAUCMX010000487.1:0-12282 GCA_033459395.1 Hemibagrus guttatus | reverse complement strand
AACCATCTTAATCTGGCCTCCCTAACTTTGTCCCCCAAACGTCCAACATGAGCTGTCCCTCTCATGTACTCGTTCCTAATCCTGTCCAATCTTGTCACTCCCAAAGAGAACCTCAACATCTTCAGCTCTGCTACCTCTAACTCTGACTCCTGTCTCTTCCTCAGTGACACTGTCTCTAAACCATACAGCATGGCCGGTCTCACCACCTCCACTTTGAACTCCTCTGTCTGACCTACAGCACACCTCAACACTGTCCTGCTCCTCTCATACATGTCCTGCACCACTCTGACATACTTCTCTGCTACTCCTGACTTCCTCATACAGTACCACAGCTCTTCTCTTGGCACCCTGTCATACGCTTTCTCCAAGTCTACAAACACACAGTGCAACTCCCTCTGACCATCCCTATACTTCTCCATCAAAATTCTCAGAGCAAAAATTGCATCAGTTGTGCTCTTTCTGGGCATGAACCCATACTGCTGCTCACAAATTTCCACTACCTTCCTTAACCTAGCTTCCACTACTCTTTCCCATAGCTTCATTGTATGGCTCATCAACTTTATCCCCCTATAGTTGCTACAACTCTGCACGTCACCCTTATTCTTAAAGATCGGAACTAGCACACTTCTTCTGCATTCCTCAGGCATCCTCTCACTCTCTAAAACGCTGTTAAACAAACTAGTTAAAAATTCCACTGCTACCTCTCCTATACACTTCCAGACCTCCACCAGGATGTCATCAGGACCAACTGCCTTTCCACTTTTCATCCTCTTCAAAACCTTCCTGACTTCATCCTTTCTAATCTTATCCACTGTCTTTTCCACAGAGTTCACACCTTCTACTCTTTTTTCCCTCTCATTTTCCTCATTCATCAGCTCCTCAAAGTAATCCTTCCATCTCCTCTGTACACACTCCTCACTGGTGAGCACCCTTCCATCTCTATCCTTAATAACTCTGACTTGCTGCACATCCTTCCTATCTCAATCCATCTGTCTAGCTAACCTGTACAAGTCCTTCTCCTTCTCTAGTGTCTAACCTAGTGTACAACTCGTCATATGCCTTCTGCTTGGCCTTAGACACCTCCCTCTTCACTCTGCACTGTAACTCCTTGTATTCCTGTCTATTCTCTTTAGTCCTGTCCATGTCCCACTTCTTCTTGGCTAATCTCTTCCTCTGGATACTATCCTGAACTTCCTCATTCCACCACCAAGTTTCCTTATCTTCTTTCCTCCTTCCAGAGGACACACCCAGCACCTTTCTCCCTGTCTTTCTGATCACTTCTGCTGTAGTTTCCCAGTCATCTGGCAGCACTACCTGACCAAAGAGAGCCTGCCTCAACTTCTGTCAAAACTTTTCATAACATTCCTCCTTTTTCAGCTTCCACCTATCTCTATCTCTATCTTTGACTTCTTCTTCTTACAGACCATCAAAGTCATCCTACACTCCACCATCCTATGCTGTCTGGCTACACTCTCTCCCACTACCACTTTACAGTCACTAATCTCTTTCAGATTGCCTCTTCTACATAGGATGTAGTCTACCTGCGTTCTCCTACCTCCACTCTTGTAAGTCACTCGATGCTCCTCCCTCTTCTGAAAATAAGTGTTAACCACAGCCATGTCCATCCTCTTCTCAAAGTCCACTACCATCTGTCCTTCTAGGTTTCTTTCCTTAACTCCAAACTTGCCCATCACCTCCTCATCAACTCTGTTCCCCTCACCAACATGTCCATTTAAATCCGCTCCTATCACCACTCTCTCACTCGTGGGAATAATCTCCATCACCTCATCTAATTCACACCAGAATCTCTCTTTCTCCTATAACTCGCAACCTACCTGTGGGGCATAACCACTAACAGCATTCAACATCACCCCTTCAATCTCTAACTTCAGACTCATCACCCTGTCCGACACTCTCTTCACCTCCAGAACATTCCTCACAAACTCCTCCTTCAGGACCACACCTACCCCATTTCTCTTACTATCCACACCATTATAAAACAGCTTGAATCCTGCTCCTATACTACAAGCCTTGCTACCCTCCCACCTGGTCTCCTGGACACACAGTATATCCACCTTCCTTCTCTCCATCATATCAGCCAGCTCTCTACCTTTCCCTGTCATAGTACCAACATTCAGAGTTCCTATTCTCAGTCCTACACTCTTACCTTTCCTCTTCTCTCTCTGTCTGTGCACTCTCCTCCCTCCTCTACTTCTTCGTCCAACAGTAGCCCAATTTCCACCGGCGTCCTGTAGGTCAACGGCGCCGATGGCGGTCGTTGTTAACCAGGGCCTCGACCGATCCATTATGAAATTCGTACTGACGATTCACATGGTTAAATTTGGCAATGTTTTATGCCGAATGCCCTTCCTGACGCAACCCTCTCTATTTGTCCGGGCTTGAGACCGGCACAGAAGTCACTGGACTGTGACCCCCATGGCTAGATTGTGTTTGTGCTAGGATCCAGATCACAATTCTGACAAAAAATAAATACATGTTAATGCTGTGAACTATGTTAAAATATTAAGCACTAACTGCACTAATCTGCCCATTTGTGTGGTACACAACACAAGACACAGGTTGTAAACAATGTAATATATATATATATATATATATATACAGTGGGGCAAAAAAGTATTTAGTCAGCCACCAATTGTGCAAGTTCTCCCACTTAAAAAGATGAGAGAGGCCTGTAATTTTCATCATAGGTACACTTCAACTATGAGAGACAGAATGAGAAAAAAAAATCCAGAAAATCACATTGTCTGATTTATCAAAGAATTTATTTGCAAGTTATGGTGGAAAATAAGTATTTGGTCAATAACAAAAGTTCATCTCAATACTTTGTTATATACCCTTTGTTGGCAATGACAGAGGTCAAACGTTTTCTGTAAGTCGCCACAAGGTTTTTACACACTGTTGCTGGTAGTTTGGCCCATTCCTCCATGCAGATCTCCTCTAGAGCAGTGATGTTTTGGGGCTGTCGCTGGGCAACACGGATTTTCAACTCCCTCCAAAGATTTTCTATGGGGTTGAGATCTGGAGACTGGCTAGGCCACTCCAGGACCTTGAAATGCTTCTTACGAAGCCACTCCTTTGTTGCCCGGGCGGTGTGTTTGGGATCATTGTCATGCTGAAAGACCCAGCCACGTTTCATCTTCAATGCCCTTGCTGATGGAAGGAGGTTTTTACTCAAAATCTCACGATACATGGCCCCATTCATTCTTTCCTTTACACGGATCAGTCGTCCTGGTCCCTTTGCAGAAAAACAGCCCCAAAGTATGATGTTTCCACCCCCATGCTTCACAGTAGGTATGGTGTTCTTTGGATGCAACTCAGCATTCTATCTCCTCCAAACACGACAAGTTGAGTTTTTACCAAAAAGTTCTATTTTGGTTTCATCTGACCATAGGACATTCTCCCAATCCTCTTCTGGATCATCCAAATGCTCTCTAGCAAACTTCAGACGGGCCCGGACATGTACTGGCTTAAGCAGGGGGACACGTCTGGCACTGCAGGATTTGAGTCCCTGGCAGCGTAGTGTGTTACTGATGGTAGCCTTTGTTACTTTGGTCCCAGCTCTCTGCAGGTCATTCACTAGGTCCCCCCGTGTGGTTCTGGGATTTTTGCTCACCGTTCTTGTGATCATTTTGACCCCACGGGGTGAGATCTTGCGTGGAGCCCCAGATCGAGGGAGATTATCAGTGGTCTTGTATGTCTTCCATTTTCTAATAATTGCTCCCACAGTTGATTTCTTCACACCAAGCTGCTTACCTATTGCAGATTCAGTCTTCCCAGTCTGGTGCAGGTCTACAATTTTCTTTCTGGTGTCCTTTGACAGCTCTTTGGTCTTGGCCATAGTGGAGTTTGGAGTCTGACTGTTTGAGGTTGTGGACAGGTGTCTTTTATACTGATAACGAGTTCAAACAGGTGCCATTAATACAGGTAACGAGTGGAGGACAGAGGAGCCTCTTAAAGAAGAAGTTCCAGGTCTGTGAGAGCCAGAAATCTTGCTTTTTTGTAGGTGACCAAATACTTATTTTCCACCATAAATGGCAAATAAATTCTTTAAAAATCAGACAATGTGATTTTCTGGATTTTTTTTTTCTCATTCTGTCTCTCATACTTGAAGTGTACCTATGATGAAAATTACAGGCCTCTCTCATCTTTTTAAGTGGGAGAACTTGCACAATTGATGGCCGACTAAATACTTTTTTGCCCCACTGTATATATATATATATATATATATATATATATACATATATATATATATATATATATATATATATATATATATATATATATATATATATATATATATATACATACATTGGTGTGAAAAAGTGTTGGCCCCCTTCCTGATTTCTTATTTTTTTGCATGTTTGTCACACTTTAATGTTTCAGATAATCAAACACATTTAAATATTAGTCAAAGATAACACAAGTAAACACATCATGCAGTTTTTAAATGAAGGTTTTTATTATTAAGGGAAAACAAAATCCAAAACTACATGGCCCTGTGTGAAGAAGTGTTTGCCCTCTAAGCCTAATAACTGGTTGGGTCACCCTTAGCAGCAACAACTGCAATCAAGCATTTTCGATAACTTGCAATGAGTCTTACAGCGCTGTGGAGGAATTTTGGCCCACTCATCTTTGCAGAATTGTTGTAATTCAGACACATTGGAGGGTTTTTGAGCATGAACCACCTTTTTAAGTTCATGCCACAGCATCTCAATCAGATTCAGGTCAGGACTTTGACTAGGCCACTCCAAAGTCTTCATTTTGTTTTTCTTCAGCCATTCAGAGGTGGACTTGCTAGTGTGTTTTGGATCATTGTCCTGCTGCAGAACCCAAGTTCGCTTCAGCTTGAGATCACAAACCTACCGATCTATCAGTCTGGAAAAGGTTATAAAGCCATTTCTAAAGCTTTGGGACTGCCACGAGCCACAGTGAGAGCCATTATCTACAAAAGGCAAAAACATGGAACAGTGGAGAACCTTCCCAGGAGTGGCCGGCCGACCAAAATTACCCCAAGAGCGCAGCGACAACTCATCCAGGAAGTCACAAAAGACCCCACAACAACATCCAAAGAACTGTAGGCCTCACTTGCCTCAGTTAAGGTGAGTGTTCATGACTCCACCATAAGAAGAGACTGGGCAAAAAGAACATAAAGGCTCGTCTCAGTTTTGCCAGAAAACATCTTGATGATCCCCAAGACTTTTGGGAAAATACTCTGTGGACTGACAAGACAAAAATTGAACTTTTTGGAAGGTCTGTGCCCCATTACGTGTGGCATAAAAGTAACACCGCATTTCAGAAAAACATCATCATACCAACAGTAAAATATGGTGGTGGTAGTGTGATGGTCTGGGGCTGTTTTGCTGCTTCAGGACCTGGAAGACTTGCTGTGATAAATGGAGCCATGCATTCTGCTGTTTACCAAAAAATCCTGGAGGAGAATGTCTGGCCATCTGTTTGTGACCTCAAGCTGAAGTGAACTTGGGTTCTGCAGCAGGACAATGATCCAAACACACCAGCAAGTCCACCTCTGAATGGCTGAAGAAAAACAAAATGAAGACTTTGGAGTCAAAGTCCTGACCTCAATCTGATTGAGATGCTGTGGCATGAACTTAAAAAGGTGGTTCATGCTCAAAAACCCTCCAATGTGTCTGAATTACAACAATTCTGCAAAGATGAGTGGGCCAAAGTTCCTCCACAGCGCTGTAACAGACTCATTGCAAGTTATCGAAAATGCTTGATTGCAGTTCTTGCTGCTAAGGGTGGCCCAACCAGTTATTAGGCTTAGAGGGCAAACACTTTTTCACACAGGGCCATGTAGTTTTGGATTTTGTTTTCCCTTAATAATAAAAACCTTCATTTAAAAACTGCATGATGTGTTTACTTGTGTTATCTTTGACTAATATTTAAATGTGTTTGATTATCTGAAACATTAAAGTGTGACAAACATGCAAAAAAAATAAGAAATCAGGAAGGGGGCCAACACTTTTTCACACCGCTGTGTGTATATATATATATATTTATTTATTTTTATTTTTTTGATCCTGAAAATTAGTATGAACAATTAGATGGTGGATTACTTTCAACTTTCAGCCCTTTCAAAGTTCTCAATGACAATTCAGACAGGTGAAGGAGAGAATGAAAAAGAAAAAAGCAAACACTACTAGGTCCATAATGAAAATTCTCTTGAAATTTCTGCCATCTGCACTTGATGAATACACCACATACTTGTGATGTCAAGATTTCAAATCAAGCAGCCAGGCAACTCATATAATTGTGAACATGTGAACATGAGGCAGTTTAATGCCAGGAAGGTGGTCCACGCAACAGCAGACTTTGACTTGTGGTACAGAATCCAACAAGAGCTCTAAGGCATGTTCAGCCCCTCTTGTGAAGCTCGGACACAACACGAACTTCACTCTACTGCTGCTCCTGTGTGCACGCCGACCCTCCACCTGGGCCGAGCGAACACGCAAAGTGCCGGTAGCTGAACGGGACATGTTCAGGAAACGCACAAATGCAGAAGAGTTGGAGTTTAACATTATTGTCACATCGTCTACATAGGACTGAGAGGCAATGATTAAACAGACATTATACAGTAGGTCCTCAGGTCTGTGGTAACTGAAAAGTAAAATCACAATACAAACTAATTTCTAAATAACAGAATGCTTGATATTTGAGATTAATTTTCTCATTGATTATAAAAGCTAGAGACCCTAAATCCAAAAACTATTTAATTTCCCTTTTCAATGTCTGTTCTGAAAAAGTGATTATGAAAAGTTCTTGTTGTGAGAAACAAATTTATCAAAAGAAGATTAATTTTGCATGTTCAACTGTAATTCTGCCTGAAGCTCATGCTCTCAATTATACATTAGCACAGCTAGATCATAACAGTCTTACAATATTAGAAATGAAACATTATATTCAAAGTATTAGTGCATTTAGTCATGTGTGATTCAATGTAGAACAAGGCAAGGTCATTTGGAGGTTACTTCCTCATAATGCTCCGCATCTCAGGTGTGACCATACAGGCCACTGAAGTGTAGCCCCACTCCAATAAAAGCAACAGGGAGGAAGGCATCAGCTCCTGCTGATGTTCAGCATCCAATCCTGCTGTGCAGCACACCTTCTGACACTGAACGACAGTGCAGAGCTAACAACGTCTCTTCCTATTGGGCCTTTTTCCTTCAGCCATTTTCCCCAGAGTTGAAATGCATGCTCAGTGGATTTCAGGTTACATGACTTATCTGTCTGTTCAGTCACAAATATTTTTATTAATATGTGTTGTTACAGAACTATATACACAGTTGTAAACAAACTGGACTACCAGGATTAATGAGTGGTTTTGTTTTTTTTCCACCGGCAGCTTGGTTCCCATACAACTCCTGTATGGTGTGTGGTGTAAAATCCATAATTCTGGCAACTCTACTCACAGGGAATAGACAATGATCATGATATATTGTGGACATAGCATAATATACTGTAAAAAGGAGGAACACTATTCCTTTTGGTTTATTTTAGTCTAATAAACTTCAAAATAAACACGTATTGCTATCATATTTCTGTAGAAATAAAAGAAATATGCTTTTATTTACCGAGCCACTGCTCCATAAATCTCACACAAACAACCTGTGTTTTAAATGATCATTGAATTATTCCTAAATGAAAATTCTCCATTGTAATTAATAGAACATTTCTCCAGAAAGTCATATAGCCATTAGAAATGGCTAGGAAATGCTCATTAAAGGACCCAATTTTGATATTTCTGGAATGTTATAAACACAAAAACTAAAGGAGCTCTGGTAGTAATACATGTCTATTGTTGGAATCTGTTACAACATATAATATAATAAACACCCATGTTATCCCATGTTACACAGAGCTACTCATTAAGAGTTCTCATTCAGTTCACTTTAATAAAAAACGTTCACTTCTGGCTTAAATGGGGCATTGGTGGCTCAGTGGTAGGTTTCTCGCCTATCATGTGGAAGGCCCGGGTTTGAACGGCAGCCACTGTATGCAGTGCCGGTCCCAAGCCCGGAAAAATGGGAGGGTTGCGTCAGGAAGGGCATAGAATTATTCTATTGTTTACCACTTATCTGACCTGTACTTGGGTCACAGGGAGCCTGTGCCTATCTCAGGTGTCATTGGGCATCAAGACAGGATACACCCTGGACGGAGTGCCAACCGATCGCAGGGCACACACACTACAGACAATTGAGAGATGCCAATCAACCTACAATGCATGTCTTTGGACTAGGGGAGGAAACCGGAGGAAACCCTGAGGCACAGGGAGAACATGTAAACTCCACACACGCGGCAGAGGCGGGAATCGAACCCCCAACCATGGAGGCGTGAGGCAAACATACTAACCACTAAGCCACCATGCCCCCCAGAATTATTTTAATTATATGAAATCATTATTAATAATAACTAATATAGGTAATAATTAATTACATTTACTGATGTGTCATGAAGTCATTTAATTCTTTCTGCAAAGATCTTGGGATTAATGTAACACAAGTAGCCAGCTTTTAGAGAACAACTTAGTATATACACTTACTTTAATCAGTAATATTTTTCTAGGGCTAGATTCGACTTGCTGATTCAAATGCTGGGAAGTCAGTTATGGTAGTTGCCACACTGGTAGTGCCACAGAGTCAAATGCCACTTTCATTTCCAGGAACAGCATGTAGCAGAGGTATGATGGATGGTGCTTAAAAGGTACTTTTATGGTGGATGTGTCTAATTATTAAGGCACTTATGGTGGTGTCAGTGTCACCAACTGTGACATCTCTTTCTTACATTAGAGCAGTGACTTGCAGGTCCTCTACCGCTTAACATGCTGAGACTGACTAAAAGGTCACACTGCGATGTTTTGGGGTTTTCAACTCAAGTTATATAGTACCTACCAGCTTACACAGTAACCAAAACCTTATCTATTAGTTGAGGGTTCAAAGAGCACAATGGGTCCATAAGCCTGGAGTTGACAAAATGTTCTATATGAATTAACTAGATATTATCAATAGCTGTGATCATATCCTAGCACTATGGTTTAGGGTTGGCTGATAAATCTTGATGTTTCCAGTCATTAATTCACAGAGCCATGTATCAATGCTGAAATTTTATTCTTTGTATGCCATCCAGCTGCATTGTATTATCCTTTTCTTTACCGGAGAGAGATCTAGTTACAGCATATTGGGGTGTGCCTAATGGATCTATTGTATTGTTTAATGGAGAAATCACATGGAAACTGACCTTGTCACAGACACACCAGGCTCCAACGACAACCAATCACAGCGCACTCACTCTCCCGAGTACTAATCACACACACACACACACACACACACACACACACACACACACGTCCGATCTCGTTTCAGACTGAAGGACTCATTCACATATCCCCGCTACCTGATGCGCGGCTGTCTTCAGTGTTTCTCCGCTTCCGTGTGTGTGTGTGTGTGTGTGTGTGTGTGTGTGTGTGTGTGTGTGTGTGCGCGCGCGCGCTCGTCTCCCTGCTCCAGATCCGCTCCCGTTCACGTCATCTCTCCCGGATCATCAACAGCATTCCTCGCAGGGCAGTATCTCTCTCTACCTCTCCATTCACTCCCTTCACATCTAACAGTTGCCTTCTGCTACCCGGTCCAAATAAATACCCGAACTGTTTATCTCTGTCTCCGTGCCTTCTGTCCCGTAACAGACCTCAGTCACCAATGGGAAACTCTATTGTAGTCAGTCTTGGGAAGGTTACTTTGGAAATGTAATAGGTTACAGATTACAAATTAACTTATTTAAAATGTAAGTAGTGTAACTTTTCAAGTAATTTATAAAAAGTAAAGAAACTGATTACATTTGATTACTTTTAAGTTTCTAATGGATATTTTCAACTAAATCATTTGAATCTAGCCATGGGGGTCACAGTCAAGTGACTTCTGTGCCGGTTCCAAGCCCGGATAAATAAAGGGTTGCATCAGGAAGGGCATCCGGCGTAAAACATTGCCAAATTTAACTATGCGAATTGTCAGTACTCTGAATTTCATACCGGATCGGTCGAGGCCCGGGTTAACAACGACCGCCATCGGCACCGTTGACCTACAGGGCGCCAGTGGAAATTGGGCTACTGTTGGTCGAAGAAGTAGAGGAGGGAGGAGAGTGCACAGGCAGAGAGAGAAGAGGAAAGGTAAGAGTGTAGGACTGAGAATAGGAACTCTGAATGTTGGTACTATGACAGGGAAAGGTAGAGAGCTGGCTGATATGATGGAGAGAAGGAAGGTGGATATACTGTGTGTCCAGGAGACCAGGTGGAAGGGTAGGAAGGCTCGTAGTATAGGATCAGGATTCAAGCTGTTTTATTATGGTGTGGATAGTAAGAGAAATGGGGTAGGTGTGGTCCTGAAGAAGTGGGGGGCATGAAGCCTTTATTATCGCCACACATACATTACAGCACAGTGGAATTCTTTTCTTCGCATATCCCAGCTGAGGAAGTTGGGGTCAGAGCACAGGGAAGGAGGAGTTTTTGAATAATGTTCTGGTGGTGAAGAGAGTGTCGGACAGGGTGATGAGTCTGAAGTTAGAGATTGAAGGGGTGATGTTGAATGCTGTTAGTGGTTATGCCCCACAGGTAGGTTGTGAGTTAGAGGAGAAAGAGAGATTCTGGAGTGAATTAGATGAGGTGATGGAGATTATTCCCACGGGTGAGAGAGTGGTGATAGGAGCGGATTTTAATGGACATGTTGGTGAGGGGAACAGAGTTGATGAGGAGGTGATGGGCAAGTTTGGAGTTAGAGAAAGGAACTTTGAAGGACAGATGGTAGTGGACTTTGAGAAGAGGATGGACATGGCTGTGGTTAACACTTCTTTTCAGAAGAGGGAGGAGCATCAAGTGACTTACAAGAGTGGAGGTAGGAGAACACAGGTGGACTACATCCTATGTAGAAGAGGCAATCTGAAAGAGATTAGTGACTGTAAAGTGGTAGTGTGAGAGAGTGTAGCCAGACAGCATAGGATGGTGGTGTGTATGATGACTTTGATGGTCTGTAAGAAGAAGAGGTCAAAGATAGAGATAGAGAAGAAAACCAAGTGGTGGAAGCTGAAAAAGGAGGAATGTTGTGAGGAATTTAGACAGAAGTTGAGGCAGGAGAGAGGGAGAAGGACTTGTACAGGTTAGCTAGGCAGAGGGATCGAGATGGGAAGGATGTGCAGCAAGTTAGAGTTATTAAGGATAGAGATGGAAGGGTGCTCACAAGTGAGGAGAGTGTACAGAGGAGATGGAAGGAGTACTTTGAGGAGCTGATGAATAAGGAAAATGAGAGGGAAAAAAGAGTAGAAGGTGTGAACTCTGTGGAACAGAAAGTAGATAGGATTCGAAAGGATGAAGTCAGAAAGGCTTTGAAGAGGATGAAAAGTGGAAAGGCAGTTGGTCCTGATGACATCCCGGTGGAGGTCTGGAAGTGTCTAGGAGTGGCAGCAGTGGAATTTTTAACTAGTTTGTTCAACAGGGTTTTAGAGAGTGAGAGGATGCCTGAGGAATGGAGAAGTGTGTTGTGCCGATCTTCAAGAATAAGGGTGACGTGCAGAGTTGCAGCAACTATAGGGGGATAAAGTTGATGAGCCATACAATGAAGCTATGGGAAAGAGTAGTGGAAGCTAGGTTAAGGAAGGTAGTGGAAATTTGTGAGCAGCAGTATAGCTTCATGCCCAGAAAGAGCACAACTGATGCAATGTTTGCTCTGAGAATTTTGATGGAGAAGTATAGGGATGGTCAGAGGGAGTTGCACTGTGTGCTTGTAGACTTGGAGAAAGCGTATGACAGGGTGCCAAGAGAAGAGCTGTGGTACTGTATGAGGAAGTCAGGAGTAGCAGAGAAGTATGTCAGAGTGGTGCAGGACATGTATGAGAGGAGCAGGATGGTGATGAGGTGTGCTGTAGGTCAGACAGAAGAGTTCAAAGTGGAGGTGGGACTGCATCAGGGATCGGCTCTGAGCCCCTTCCTGTTTGCTATAGTGATGGACCAGTTGTCAGAGGAGGTCAGACAGGAGTCTCCTTGGACAATGATGTTTGCAGATGACATTGTGATTTGTAGTGAGAGCAGGGAGCAGGTGGAGGAAAACCTGGAGAGGTGGAGGTTTGCGCTGGAGAGAAGAGGAATGAAAGTCAGTTGTAGTAAGACAGTACATGTGTGTGAATGAAAGGGAGGGAAGTGGAACAGTAAGGTTAGAGGGTGAAGAGGTGAAGAAAGTACAGGAGTTTAAGTACTTGGGG
>JAUCMX010000486.1:0-12320 GCA_033459395.1 Hemibagrus guttatus | reverse complement strand
ACATTGGTTTGATCTGGTTTAATGCTATTGTCAGCAACCTCTGCTATAAAAACATTACAACAATATTGTGACATTTTAATCATAAATTTCATACATTTTTCACATGAAAAATTGTGTGTTCTTAATAAGAAAAAAATAATATTCTGTGTGCAGTGTATTTGACTTACCAACATCAGCAAGAATGAAAAACACCACGAAGAGGAACAACATTGTTTTCCTGAGTGTTTAGTTCAAACCTCTAGCTTTAGAAATGAATGCCAGTGTTACTATTTGATGTACATCTCCACCTCTAGCTCCCCCTACTTGTATTTATGTATATTCATAACAACTGAGCTGTTCTGTATACTGTTTATATAAATCTCTGTAGAAATATTTTGCAATAATAATAAAATGTGCACCTAAGAAGCCATGGATTCACTCATAACATTTACTGCTCAGTTTTCCTGTGATATTTTGACATTATGAGTCTCTCTCTCTCTCTCTCTCTCTCTCTCTCTCTCTCTCTCTCTCTCTCTCTCTTTCTCTCTCATTACTAAAATAAGTATATTTTAATGGAGAATCATTAAGGAATTGTTATAATATGGTAACTCCTTTCTTCAGTAGGTGGCTTTTTGGGATTGCACTGTGTGTGACTGGTTTTGGTGGTGTGCAAGCTAAAACCCTCACTGGTTCACACGGTTGTAATGGTGTGTTTATGCATAGTGTTACTTTCCATTTGTACATTTTCAGATTACTTCTGCTTTGTTCCTACTTGTTCCATTTCCTCATTGTTCTGTGAAATTCTATCTAAGACAGTTTTAATGGATTAAATGTATGTTGCAGTGGTATTTATTGGTTTTGTGTGTAGAAATTAGTTTTGTTTGTTTTCCTTCCTCTGTGTGTCATGTGTGCAGCAGAAAGCAGCTTACTGTTAGAACCACTAAGTAAGAAAATAAGGTTTATTTGAAAATTAGGAAAAAAAGGTTTTTTTGCAAACTTTAACTAACCCATTAATGCTCAGCCAAAGGTTACAGGTAGTTAAATAGAAAAAAAAAAATGTTCCTGTACTCAAGAGTTTCAGATGAGTTCAGTGTTTCTGAGTTCAGAAATGACATTAGATGAGTATTTATTCTTATTACAGTTTAGTCTTAAGTGGCCAGATATGTAGAATCGTGTCGTATGAAAGGGTTAGTGGTTAATTCTTGTAGTTTGTGCTCTGCTTCAGATAGCAAGGTTTCTAAGTCTATAAGCAGCTTTACTGTTTTTACCACCATCAGAATCAGAATGTGCTTTATTGCCAAGTATGCTCACACACAAGGAATTTTTTTTGGTGCTGGAGAATACACAGACATAAACTGTAATATGGAAAAATATAGAAAATATAGAAATATTATATATAGGGAAATATAAATAGGGTACTCATGTACAGGAGGCATATATAGTGGTGTGAAAAAGTGTTGGCCCCCTTCCTGATTTCTTATCTTTTTGCATGTTTGTCACACTTTAATGTTTCAGATAATCAAACACATTTAAATATTAGTCAAAGATAACACAAGTAAACACATCATGCAGTTTTTAAATGAAGGTTTTTATTATTAAGGGAAAACAAAATCCAAAACTACATGGCCCTGTGTGAAGTGTTTACCCCCTGTTTATATAAATTCAATTCAATTCAATTCAATTTTATTTGTATAGCGCTTTTAACAAAGAGCATTGTCTCAAAGCAGCTTTACAGAACATAAAAAAACAATAAACATACAAACAAACAGTCCTAGATGTTAGACAAAATTTTCCCTAGTGAGCGAGCCTGAGGTGACTCAGGTGACTGTGGCAAGGAAAAACTCCCTCAGATGGTATTAGGAAGAAACCTTGAGAGGAACCAGACTCAAAAGGGAACCCATCCTCATCTGGGTGACACACGGAGAGTGTGATATGAACAATGTCCTTTCTGCATTAGTTGTGTGATGCAGATACAGCATGTGTAGAATGTTATGTGTAAAATGTCCACATAGGGTTGGCAGTGCTGCTTTGATTACTCCAGTCCTCAGAAAGCAGAACCCAGCTGGAGCTGGACCATCTCTGGATGCCACCGGAGCTGGCACAATCTCTGTGTGACTCGGGGGTGGGTAGAAGAAGGGAAACAAATGGAAAGGGATTAGCGTAGCTGCTATTCATAATATTAGGAGGCACTAGATGATGATGTGCATCTAATCGGATGTATTGGAGTACAAGGTTATGGGATTTATTAGGTGTATGCCTGACTAAAGAGATATGTCTTTAGTCTATGTTTGAACTGGGAGACTGTGTCTGAGCCCCGAACTCTGTCAGGAAGACTGTTCCAAAGTTTAGGAGCTAAATACGAAAAAGCTCTACCCCCTTTTGTAGACTTTGATATTCTGGGAACTACCAGAAGTCCGGAGTTTCGAGATCTTAAGGAGCGTGATGGATTGTAATGTGTTAGAAGACTAGCTAGATACGTGGGAGCTAAACCATTTAGAGTCTTGTATGTAAGTAGTGCTAGTTTATAATCAATTCTAAACTTAACAGGTAGCCAGTGCAGGGATGATAATATTGGGGTTATATGGTCATACTTTCTTGACCTGGTAAGGACTCTGGCAGCTGCATTCTGGACTAACTGTAGCTTGTTTATTGAAGATGCAGGACAACCACCAAATAACGCATTACAATAGTCCAGTCTGGAGGTCATGAATGCGTGAACTAGCTTTTCTGCCTCAGATACAGATAAAATGTTCCTAAGCTTGGCGATATTTCTGAGGTGGAAGAAGGCTATTTTTGTAATGTCGGAAATATGTTTTTCAAAGGACAAACTGCTGTCTAATATTACGCCCAGGTCTTTCACTGTAGAGCTAGTAGTAATAGAACATCCTTCTAAGTACAGGTTGAATTGTGAGAGCTTCTGTGTACTGGTTTTTGGACCAATCAGTAATATCTCCGTCTTATCAGGATTTAGTAATAGAAAATTATCAGTCATCCAGTCTTTAATATCTTTAACGCACTCTGTTAATCTAGACAGTTTAGATATTTCATCTGGTTTTGATGAGATATATAACTGTGTATCGTCAGCGTAACAATGGAAACTAATCCCAGAAAAAAAAAAAAGAAATAAAAAAAAGAAAATAAATAAACAAATGAATGAAATATGAAAATATCTTAGAACTAATATTTGTCACATAATGCTGAGCTGACGGAGCACGCTGGTTGTGCCGGTGTAGATAAATCAGACCCAACGTGGAGTTAGACGGCGGACAGGGGTTTTATTAAACAAAAGAGACACAGATTCACAAAGACGCAACACAAAGACGAGGACTGGCAACTTAACTAAGACAGACGGCCACTATAAATAAGGAACATAATCAAAGACACATTAGGAACAGGTGAACACAGGCAGGAACACATTAGGGAAAGGCGTGGCTAAAACGAACACATGACTGAATACACAAAACCCCTGCTGAAGGCCCCCTAGTGGTCCATCGGGGGCACTTGCCCCCGTAACAATATTAAGATGAACATACTTAGAAGAAGCATTAACAGAAAAAGATTAAAGCGCAGCATGATAGAGATGGTAAGCTGCTGAAAGATAAAGCTGAAGGAGTGGAGTTTACTGTCATAGCCTGTGGAGCTCCACCGAGCCACAACGTATCAGTACAGAACACTGTCCTTCCAGCTGTTTCATAAAGCCACCTTTAACATCATGCTATTGTCTGACTTCTGTTAAACCCTAAGACTTTATTCATTGCTGGCAATAAAAAGTAAGTTACTTTATCTTAAACATATCAGATGTGTAGCCTAATGTCTACCAGAGTGTCTATGACATTAATAAAACTACTTTGTATTATCTAATCACATACAATCCACTTTACCCTCTAAACATCATAAACAGGTGCTTAGTTTCCTGCAGCTGCAACATAACAAATACTGGTAGAGACCGTCAGAAACATCCGTAATCTCACAGTCATGTTTAAGGAGTTTATTTATTTATCTATTTTATCTTCTGTTCAGTCTGTACAAGTGTATCTGTACAATCAAACTCAGTGTACTACAATCAAACTCCCATCTGTTCTGAGGAGTTTGTAAAAGGGCATTGCTCAAGCTCACATTCAACAAAATAACATGCATCTGTACATACATATGTAACAGACATAAGGTGAAACAAATTTCTTTCTTTCTTTCTTTCTTTCTTTCTTTCTTTCTTTCTTTCTTTCTTTCTTTCTTTCTTTCTTTCTTTCTTTCTTTACAGTGAATCTTTGACAAAACTGTCAAAAAAAGGTCAGTGAACTTAATTTCATATGCACCTGTAACACAATGGATCTGTTAGCATCTATAAAATACTTTTTGATCATAACAATGTAGATTTGTGACTTTACTGTGGTATTGTGTCATTTTTAAACACATTTTATTTTTATTTATTAGTTTGCTTGCTTGCTTACTTTTTTATTTATTCATTTATATCACAGAATTACCACAAGCATTGTTTGTGTGTGTGGTTAACTGATAACAGGTTGGTAAAGGGAGGATCCTTCATGTGGTTTTAGAATCTTCATTTATTCTGTTTTATATGTTTTTGTAAAGCCTTTCACTGACTCTGTATCACTGTGATACTACTTTTAGAGCACAATGATAGAGTGCAGAATCTGAGAGCTTTAGACCTCTGATAGTAAGTTCAGTAGAGTCTCTGCTTGTTTTTGTCTCTAATCGAGTGTCAGTAGGAGTGCTCCCATAACTGTTTGACCTTGCACCTTTATATAGTAAAAACTGTGGTGCGCTGTTAGGATATTGTTTGTACCAGTAAAGCCAAATGTCTTCACTGCTTGACTCATATGAACATTTCAGAGTAACAGTGTCTGATTCCTTCCCAATGATGGCATCTTCTTTTGTTGGACCAATTTTATCTGCAAAACTGCCTGTTGTAAAGAACATTAAGAAATAAAACTGTAAAGCATTTTTTAAAGCCAAATATTGACCTGACAAATTAGGAAATTACTATATACTCTAAAAACCTAATTATTAGTTAATACAGTGAATTAACTAATGAAAATAAATGACCTGTAACTAGTGTGAGAATCAGTGGTATGTATCTCACTATGTACAGTAAGTTGTATAGTTGAGCCATTTCTGAACACAGCTCTGTGAGGATTCTGTATAATAGTGCTGTATGTGCTGAACTTTACACGTCTCTAGAAGGCCACACCCAGGAAGTGATGCTGTTGTAACATAATTTTACACAGATCATCACTTCACAGTATCAGTGACAGTGAACTGAGTCACTAATACAACACAGAACTATTCCACTGTTACTGATCAACCCACTGCATCTGACATCACCTCTTAAACATATCTTTTGGAGTTAGAGGTCAGGGCTATGTCTCAGGAACACCAAAAGACACAATAACTCACAATACATTAATCTTTAATAGTAACTTTTGAAAGTAAGTCCATTTCCAAGTATTTTTCTACTTTATTTCGAGTAGAAATTGTAACAAGAGTGTTTGGGTTTTGTTAGCTGATAATTCTGAACTACTGTATGAGTGCAGCATTTGACTCTGCAAGTTACTTTTATAAACAAACATAGCTCATGTTAGCTTGCTAGCTAGCTAGCTATACTCACAGTTATATCAGGGAACAAACAACTGAAATAACTTAATACATAGTTTTTAATGTTGCATATAAGGCAGTGGCAAGATGTGCCCTGAGGAATACAAACTAGCTAGCAAAAACAACCTGAACCCTGAAATCACCCATAAACTACCAGCTGCATGCACAGCTGTCACATCTGGGCACGCGGGGCTCGAACCCTGACCTCCGGTTGTGCGTGCACTCGCCTGCATGCTATGGAAGGAGACCCAGATGCAGGATTCAGCGAAGATCATCACTTCACACAGTATCAGTGACAGAAAACTAGAGTCATTAATATGGCTGGTGTTGTATTTCAAGATTTATCATCTATACAATACTATAAGCCTTTACTTGTTTGTGTGGTGTTTACATTATTTGAAAACTATAAATAATTATGATATTTAGCTGTTAATCTGCAAATGTGATGAATAGGCTCATTGGCCACTACATCAAGCTAATTGTATGAAAAGTGAATGCAAAATTTATATAATAATCATAATAGAACAACAGAAGCAGATTCGTACAAAATCTCTCTTTACACATACATTTGCCCAATAGGTAAGTATAGGAAAGCTTATTAGTGTAATTATATCTAAATAATAATTTCATTTAATTTCTTTTTCACAATGAATATCATAAATTAATCTTTAAATTTATATAGCGGATGGATAAATGGATAGATGAATAAATGTCTAGTGCCAAAGGGTGATATATGTTTTTTCTGTTGCTGCCATTGTTTAATCCAAAAAGATGCTAAAAAATGTAAAAAATCAAGTCAATATCATACATCAATTAATTGCTGGGGATATGTAATATAAACAGAGAGAGTACAGTGTCTAGGATCCTGCACTCTCCCTGCTGTGGGCTGAGCACTGAACCAACCCAGCCACTGGTGGTTACACAAGTCAATGCATCAAGAAGGGCATCCAGTGTAAAACCTGCATAAAATCTAAATATGCAGATCCATGATCCACTGTGGCAAACCCTAAT
Source organism: Hemibagrus guttatus (assembly GCA_033459395.1). Lineage (NCBI taxonomy): Eukaryota > Metazoa > Chordata > Actinopteri > Siluriformes > Bagridae > Hemibagrus > Hemibagrus guttatus. The sequence continues at coordinate 5,717 of JAUCMX010000486.1, read as the reverse complement.
GGGATCAGCCAAAAGAAGAAAAACAGTAGTATATTTGCCTTCAGTGTAGTTAAACTGTGTGAAAGTTTTTGTACAGTGCAGCTGGATTTCCTGTCACTGTGGGCCTCAGAGCACAGTAGTATAGTGCAGAGTCTGATACAGCAGCAGAGGAGATGATCAGATCCACTTGTTGCATGTTTTTATCAACATTAGCATTCAGACGTGGTGGGATTGGGTCATTTTTATACCCAGTTGTATCAATATGAAGAAGGAACTCAGGGTTAGATGTTGGATATTGCCTGTACCAGTGCAGGTAGATGTTTCCTGTGTAACTTGTTTTGTATTTGCAGGACAGAGTAACATCATCACCTTCATCTACAAATTTAGGAGTGAAAAGTGGCTCTATTGAATCTGCCATGGAGTCAGCTGTCATAGAGAAAAGAACATAATGTCAGTAACCTATGTGTGGATCAAGCCGGTGTTACGTAACTCTCACATTCTGCTTTTTCACATCACCACACAGACTATTTAACCATTAATTCAACATTTAATATTTATGCAATAAAAAAGTCAATGTTAACTCACCTAATGAAAGCCACTGCCACATGAATATAACAGTGTACATGATGAATGGTCTTAGAGGAATGTTATACTCTGATATGTCAACATAAAGATTCATAAAGGTTCATGAAGCTCCACCCCACAGCATCACATGACAGTGTCACCAGTTACTAACAGATCGTTGTTTCTTACTGAAGCATCCTGGCTTTACATTTAGCTTCACACTGGGAATCTTTTCACGTTTTATTCAAAATAAAACTGCAAGCAGGACATTTATTTAATTAATGTCACAAAAGGCAGATGCAAGTGCGTACAATTTATTTTTATTTATAAAGTGCAACACAAACTACCAGAAAAAACTATGGTTGGAGCTGTACTACACTCAACAACCACAAGAAGTCATTTTTTTTATTCATAAAGCATAACAACAAATAGCAGTTTGAGAACATTACATTATTCTCCTGATCTCCTGAATTTGTAAAGCTTCAGCTGTTTAACTTGAGCTTGCTTCAGCTTCTAATTGTCCTCACAGTCAGGCATTTCAGAAGGGAGTGTAAACATGTAAATAGCTCCATCTTGTGAGAAAAGCATGGCTCTGCTCCAGTCATGTGTACTGCTTTTTGTACAGTGTGGTTGGGCAGCAACAGTAAAGAAAAGCAAGAAGAGGAGTAACATTGTTATCCTGAGTGTTTAGTTCAGGTCTCTAGCTTTAGAAATAATTGCCAGTGTTGTGTATTTGAAATGTGTTTCTGATGTGTCCACATATAGCTCCACCCACTCAGATTTATTCCTATTCATGACAATGCTGCTTCATCTTATACTGCACAGGTAGGTCAACTACTACTGTACTAGGGATTACATTTATTTCTGTTCATTTTATTTCTTTTGTCTGCAGTGTATAACATATAAAACTATTTAATATATATTCCATCTACAAAAAATGCACTATTATTTTTATGTGATAGTGAATTAATTGATTTTTAATCATCTTTAATTCCTATAATTATGACACACTCCAAATTATACACAAACCCACTTCTACATTATAAACAATACAAGCATGAAGAATGGAAGCATTTAAATTCTATATCATATGCAACAGTAACAAATGACACTAAATGTTCTGTTAGCATCAAATAAAATATACTTCGGAGGATGAAAATGTACAAATTGACTGCAGTGTTTAGTTGTGTAGTTGTTGTGTGCACTTTATACCTTATTTTCTTTTCAGTTGCATATGTTACCACAACTGTTTTTAGTCTGTTGTTAGCTGATAAGTTGGGAAAAGGAAAAGGAGAGTAAAGCTCAGTGTAATTGCTGCCAGACTCGTATTTCAGAATGATAGAGTCTGTTTCTTTCTTAACAATGTGGACATCTTCATCAGTCAGCCCAATTTAATCTGCAAAACTGCCTGTTCTAAACTCTATTTAGAAGAATATAAATAAAATAAATTCTAAAGAAGAACATAAATAAAATAAATAAATCTGTCAAGTATTTTTGTGAACAAACAAATCCAAAACTACAAAGCTCAGTGTCTATTTTACATATGAGCCATTACCCACCACTGTGTAGTGTAACCTGACAAAGAAATTAAATAAGTGAGGATATGCTAAGTGGGTGCAAGTGTTGAGAATGCAGAAGATAGGGATAGGTGGAGAAAGATGATTCGCTGTGGCGACCCATGGAGGGAAAAGCCGAAAGAAGAAGAGGAAGAGTGTGTCTATTTACATATGAGCCATTAACCATGACTGTGGAGTTTAACCTGAGAAAGAAATTAAATACTGAACATGGACACAACAAAACAGGTGGAAATCCCATTTCATGCTGGTGATTATTGTTTATTGACCAGTTGACTGACTAACAAAGATTAGCAGTCTAATTTCTCCTAACATCTAATATCTAAATGTTATCTAGAATGACTACAACACTTGATTTATCAGTATTAACAAATAAAACAGTTGAGTATTGGAATAGTGCAGTTTAGTTTCTGTGGTACTACAAAACCTATACAGAATCCTGCACTTCAACAGAGGACCTGTCAAGCTGATATTGTTTAATTAATATTAATTCAGTTACTTAGGTTGATCATTTGTTAAATTTTAATGTGTCAGGATGGCCGAGCGGTCTAAGGCGCTGCGTTCAGGTCGCAGTCTCTCCTGGAGGCGTGGGTTCGAATCCCACTTCTGACATTGGTTTCTTTCCTTTGTGTTGTGATCCTGTACAGAAGTCTGTTGTTGTATGTTAAAAGGAATCCTTCAGCAGTGGTGGTTAAGTGCTGCTGGTTTGTTGAATGGCAAAATGGGGTTTAAGTCACATGGTCATCTGAGCAGGTCCCTTCGAATAATATCTGTTCTCCCATTGAAAAAAATAATATGCCAATTCACCAATTTTAGCTTTCAGAAAATGAAAATACAAAGACGCCACGTTTTCATCCGATTTCAACTGCAGTTTGTATTTCAGTTCCTTCCACCTTGTCATTTCTGTAGCTATGTGTATTCTACTTTGGTTGTAGTAGGTTTGAGAAGCAGCTGCTCGCCTCTTTTTCACTGAATCTGTCACTTTTTTCTTATATAAGAATCCATCATTGTTCATTCATTCATTGTCTACCACTCATCCCATCTATTCTCGGGTCACGGGGAGCCTGTGCCTGTTTTGTACAGACAATTTAGAGATGCCAATCAACCTACCATGCATGTCTTTGGATTGGGGGAGGAAACCGGAGCACCCGGAGGAAACCGGGTTTGGAGTGTATTTCAATGAGGTGATGAATAAACCAGCCTCTTTTCTGTCAGTCTATTTTACTTTGTCATGAATCATTTGATTTTAATATAATTGATAGAGCCCTGGAGGGCATGGTGGCTTAGTGTTTAGCATGTTTGCCTCACACCTCCAGGGTTGGGGGTTCGATTCCCGCCTCCGCCGTGTGTGTGTGTGTGTGGAGTTTGCATGTTCTCCCCGTGCCTTGGGGGTTTCCTCCGGGAAACCTCTACATTTTATTTTCTCATTATATTACTTTTGTCTGTAATAAATAACATATAGAAAATATCTTCTATATATTCTATCAACAGTAAAATGCACTATTCTGAAAAGGCCATTAATTCACATGTTTTATTCAATCTTTTCTTGTGATAATGAATGAATTGATATTTAATCTTCTTTAATTATTCCTATAATTATCACACACTGCAAATTATACACAAGCCCACGTCTACTGTACCTTATAAACAATATAAGCATGAAGAAAGGAAGCAAAGGAGAGAAAACTGATTACAATGAATCATCAGGACAACTAGACAGAAAAGGGCAATTATATTTTAATAATATATTATATGCACCAGTAACAACTGACACTAAATGTTCTGTTAGCATCAGATAACATATACTTTGGAGGATGAAAATATACATAAATTGACTGCAGTGTTTAGTTGTGTAGTTGTTGTGTGCAATTCATACCTAGTTTTCTTTTCAGCATCATATGTTACCACAACTGTTTTTCGTCTGTTGTTAGCTGATAAGTTGGTGAAGGGAAAAGGAGAGTAAAGCTGTGACAGTGTCACCAATGTTGTTGTCAGATTGTTGATTCTTACTGAAACATCTGGCTTTACATTCAGCCTCATATGGGGAACCTGTCCAGAGCACATTTAAGCAAACACATACTGAAAGAAGGGCATTAATGTATGTATGTAAAAATAATGAGTTTAATCTAGTAAAAATAGACTTTAGATGAGTATTTATTCTTATTACAGTTTAGTCTTAAGTGGACAGTTGTGTTGTTTAATCAGAATGCTATCTCTGAAATTAGCTTAGGCACTAAGAGTGACCAGGGCAGGGGTTAGGATATTATATCAGCAGTATGTGTGATAGAAGAACAAGTATACTCTATGTCACAAAGGTTTTACTGTGAAAAGTAGCATCATCATCTCAGAGAATGTGAGCAGGTTGTGTGGTGCTCTAGTACTTGACCCACAATAAGATAAGTGACTGCGCCATCTTGTGTTCACTGAAATGAAAAACCTTAACACACTAATAAATAAAACCTTGCAAACAGGTCATACAGCCACACATATATACATACTCTGGATTAGTAATAATATATTAGACCTTACATTTTAATTGTATTTACAACACCAGGTAGTTTGTGGTGTCTTTATAACACTGACGCATTTTTCAATCAATACTGCTGCTTTTGTCATTGTGTTAGTTTCTGTATTTTTTTTACATTATTGTAAAGGAGAAAAAGAAATAAGAAGGAAAAACTAAAAGGAAACCGATGTTGAAATCAGTTTAAAAACTCAACAACTAAACTGAACTGGCCATTGGGTAATATTTTATGTTCACATGATGTTAGAAGGATGGACTACTACTACTAGCTCGACAGTGAAAGACCTGGGCGTAATATTAGACAGCAACTTGTCTTTTGAAAATCATATTTCCAATATTATTAAAACAGCCTTCTTCCACATTAGAAATATCGCCAAGCTGAGAAACTTTTTATCTGTATCTGATGCATAAAAGCTAGTTCATGCATTCATGACCTCCAGACTGGACTATTGTAATGCATTACTAGGTGGTTGTCCTGCACATTTAATAAACAAGCTACAGTTAGTCCAGAATGCAGCCACCATAGTTCTTACTAGGTCAAGAAAATATGATCATATAACCCCAATATTGTCATCCCTGCACTGGCTACCTGTTAAGTTTAGAATTGATTATAAACTATCACCACTTACGTACAAGGCTCTAAATGGTTTAGCTCCCACATATGTAGCCAGTCTTCTAACACGTTACAATCCACCACGCTCCATAAGATCTCAAAATTCTGGACTTCTGGTAGTTCCCAGAATATCAAAGTCTACAAAAGGGGGTAGAGAGTTTTCGTATTTAGCTCCTAAACTTTGGAATAGCCTTCCTGACAGAGTTCGGGGCTCAGGCACAGTCTCCCAGTTCAAACGTAGACTAAAGACATATCTTTTTAGCCAGGCATACACTTAATACATCCCATAATCTTGTGCTCCAGTACATCAGAATCAGAAAAGTTTTTATTGCCAGGTACAGCAAAGGGTTCGCGGAGAGCACTTTACAGTACTAGGAATTTGTCTTGGTGTCAGGTGCAAACATATACACAGATAAAATTTTAAAATAATAAAATAAACTATAATAAATTAAATAAAACTGTT
>JAUCMX010000485.1:0-12352 GCA_033459395.1 Hemibagrus guttatus | reverse complement strand
GAGCAAGTCGGCTGCTTGCTCTCCAACTACATAAGGCCTAGTCTCCCATATATGGCTATTATATTATCTCAACCTAAAGAAATAGCAGATACATGTAAGGATTACTATTAAAATTTATATAAAATATGAAAGGGATGAACAACCTAATGAATAAGAAAAAAATAATCCTTAGATTCTGTCAACCTGAATAGACTGTTAGATGAGGAGTTTGAAGTAATAGTTAGTCCTATTACAGAGGAATAAATTAAAAAAAGTATTGGCAAACCCAAACATAATAAGTCACTAGGAATAGATGGAATATTTTGTAATTGCAAATTAGAGAAAGGAGAAGTCATGGGCTGGGGCAGTAATAACAGTTATCCATAAAGCTGGGAAAGACGCCAGAGTGCACAAATTGGTGCAACCAGACCAGACAGGATTCATTAGTGGACACCTTGGTACTGAAAATGTTAGGAGAGCTCTAAACCTACAGATGATTGCTGGAAAGAGAAAAGGTTCCCTCAATGTTTACTTAGTTTTCCATGTGGCATGCTTCTTTTAAACAATGGAATGAAAAGGATTTCAGAATAATTGATCATGCACTCATTCTCTGACCTTAAAGAAAATTTTATGTTACCATCAAGTGATTTCTTTTGATAATTACAAATAAGAAACTATATTATAAATCATAAAGGAAAGGAAATAATCAAGAAAGCCCCAAAGAACATGGTAAGGGGTTAAGGATGAGATTATAAAGATTCTGCATACAGACTTGCCTTTCATGCCCCTGTTTTTTTTATTGCTTGAAGGGAAACCCCAGCATCAGTGTAGTAAAAAAAACAGAGATATATTCTACATGTACTTTTATTAAGTGCATGAAAAACCTAACAATTTACTGGCTGAAGCCACACCTTCCAAAAATGGTGCACTAGATTGAAAAACTTAAATATATTTATAAAATGGAATATATGACTGCCTGACTCTAACTGAAACTGGACACAAAGGTGGACACCTATTATTAGGTATCTTGATGCATTGAAAATGCACTGATTAATAAGCAACCTTTTACTGTGTTATTTATTTATTTATTAGTTTTATATATTTTGCATGTGTTTTTCCCCTGTGTTTTGTTTCTGCTCATCTTATTTTTCATTATTAATTTGTGCCATTGCTGTTGTCAAAGATGACCAGTTCATTGTTTGTAATTTGTTTCAATGTATAGAAATAAAGCTAAAAAAACTAAACTAAACAATAAAAGAGTGATTATATGATCAATAGTGAACAGTATAGTCTCTTTAAAGTCCACAGAAAGGTTTTTACACAATAGGTATCAGAACAGACAGCACTGTTTATCGCATCAGACAAATTTTTCATGGATAAACTTATGAGTGAACTTCAATTGAGCTGTAAGAGTAACAGATGAGTGCTCAGTCAGCTTATCCTTCACACTGTGGACACATTTTCCCTACACAAGTGATACAAAAAAAAGTCATTTTAATAATTAAAAAATATATATTGAATTCGCGGGGGCACGGTGGCTTGGTGGTTAGCACGTTCGCCTGGGGGTTCAATTCCCTCAACCGCCATGTGTGTATGGAGTTTGTTTGTTCTCCCCGTGCCTTGGGGTTTCCTCCAGGTACTCCGGTTTTCTCCCCCGGTCCAAAGACGTGCATTGTAGGCTGATTGCGTGAGTGAGTGAGAGTCTGTGTGTGTGCCCTGTGATGGGTTGGCACTCCGCCCAGGGTGTATCTTGCCTTGATGCCCGAGATAGGCACAGGCTCCCCGTGACCCAAGGATACATCGGATAAGCGGAACAGACAATGAATGAATGAATGAATACTGAATTTGCATTTTTGTTCCCTAACCGATTATGATCAAGATTATGATCAGGAGAGTGCAACCGCAACAAATGCATTCATTCATTATTTATTAATGGGATAATTTATATTTCAGATTTTTTTGTTGTTGTTTTAACTTGGTTAGAGATATATTAACATTTTAATGAATAAGTGAATAAATGTATTAGAATAAGCCTAATTGAAGATCTACAGAATCCCGACTGAAAACCACAAAACCACACCCCTTTTATCCAGGCAAACTCTCCAATTTACTTATTATGGATTTATTAGTTTTGGGGTTTTTTTGGGTGGTGTTTTTTCTGGTAAAAAATCTAGCCATGGGGGTCACAGTCCAGTGACTTCTGTGCCGGTCCCAAGCCCGGATAAATAGAGAGGGTTGCGTCAGGAAGGGCATCCGGCGTAAAACATTGCCAAATTTAACCATGCGAATCGTCAGTACGAATTTCATACCGGATCGGTCGAGGCCCGGGTTAACAACGACCGCCATCGGCGCCGTTGACCTACAGGGCGCCGGTGGAAATTGGGATACTGTTGGTCGAAGAAGTAGAGGAGGGAGGAGAGTGCGCAGACAGAGAGAGAAGAGGAAAGGTAAGAGTGTAAGACTGAGAATAGGAACTCTGAATGTTGGTACTATGACAGGGAAAGGTAGAGAGCTGGCTGATATGATGGAGAGAAGGAAGGTGGATATACTGTGTGTACAGGAGACCAGGTGGAAGGGTAGCAAGGCTCGTAGTATAGGAGCAGGATTCAAGCTGTTTTATTATGGTGTGGATAGTAAGAGAAATGGGGTAGGTGTGGTCATGAAGGAGGAGTTTGTGAGGAATGTTCTGGAGGTGAAGAGAGTGTCAGACAGGGTGATGAGTCTGAAGTTAGAGATTGAAGGGGTGATGTTGAATGTTATTAGTGGTTATGCCCCACAGGTAGGTTGTGAGTTAGAGGAGAAAGAGAGATTCTGGAGTGAATTAGATGAGGTGATGGAGAGTATTCCCACGGGTGAGAGAGTGGTGATAGAAGCGGATTTTAATGGACATGTTGGTGAGGGGAACACAGGTGATGAGGAGGTGATGGGCAAGTTTGGAGTTAAGGAAAGGAACTTTGAAGGACAGATGGTAGTGGACTTTGCTAAGAGGATGGACATGGCTGTGGTTAACACTTATTTTCAGAAGAGGGAGGAGCATAGAGTGACTTACAATAGTGGAGGTAGGAGAACACAGGTAGACTACATCCTATGTAGAAGAGGCAATCTGAAAGAGATTAGTGACTGTAAAGTGGTAGTGGGAGAGAGTGTAGCTAGGCAGCATAGGATGGTGGTGTGTAGGATGACTTTGATGGTCTGTAAGACGAAGAGGTCAAAGATAGAGATAGAGAAGAAAACCAAGTGGTGGAAGCTGAAAAAGGAGGAATGTTGTAAGGAATTTAGAAAGAAGTTGAGGCAGGCTCTGGGTGGTCAGGTAGTGCTGCCAGATGACTGGGAAACTACAGCAGATGTGATCAGGGAGACAGGGAGAAAGGTGCTGGGTGTGTCATCTGGAAGGAGGAAAGAAGATAAGGAGACTTGGTGGTGGAATGAGGAAGGTCAGGATAGTATCCAGAGGAAGAGGTTAGCCAAGAAGAAGTGGGGCATGGACAGGACTGAAGAGAATAGACAGGAATACAAGGAGTTACAGCGCAGAGTGAAGAGGGAGGTGTCTAAGGCCAAGCAGAAGGCATATATGACGAGTTGTACACTAGGTTAGACACTAGAGAAGGAGAGAAGGACTTGTACAGGTTAGCTAGGCAGAGGGATCGAGATGGGAAGGATGTGCAGCAAGTTAGAGTTATTAAGGATAGAGATGGAAGGATGCTCACAAGTGAGGAGAGTGTACAGAGGAGATGGAAGGAATACTTTGAGGAGCTGATGAATGAGGAAAATGAGAGGGAAAAAAGAGTAGAAGGGGTGAACTCTGTGGAACAGAAAGTAGATAAGATTAGAAAGGACGAAGTCAGGAAGGCTTTGAAGAGGATGAAAAGTGGGAAGGCAGTTGGTCCTGATGACATCCCGGTGGAGGTCTGGAAGTGTCTGGGAGAGGCAGCAGTGGAATTTTTAGCTAGTTTGTTCAACAGGGTTTTAGAGAGTAAGAGGATGCCTGAGGAATGGAGAAGAAGTGTGTTAGTGCCGATCTTTAAGAATAAGGGTGACGTGCAGAGTTGCAGTAACTATAGGGGGATAAAGTTGATGAGCCATACAATGAAGGTATGGGAAAGAGTAGTGGAAGCTAGGTTAAGGAAGGTAGTGGAAATTTGTGAGCAGCAGTATGGCTTCATGCCCAGAAAGAGCACAACGGATGCAATTTTTGCTATGAGAATTTTGATGGAGAAGTATAGGGATGGTCAGAGGGAGTTGCACTGTGTGTTTGTAGACTTGGAGAAAGCGTATGACAGGGTGCCAAGAGAAGAGCTGTGGTACTGTATGAGGAAGTCAGGAGTAGCGGAGAAGTATGTCAGAGTGGTGCAGGACATGTATGAGAGGAGCAGGACAGTGGTGAGGTGTGCTGTAGGTCAGACAGAGGAGTTCAATGTGGAGGTGGGACTGCATCAGGGATCGGCTCTGAGCCCCTTCCTGTTTGCTATAGTGATGGACCAGTTGTCAGAGGAGGTCAGACAGGAGTCTCCTTGGACAATGATGTTTGCAGATGACATTGTGATCTGTAGAGAGAGCAGGGAGCAGGTGGAGGAAAACCTGGAGAGGTGGAGGTTTGCGCTGGAGAGAAGAGGAATGAAGGTCAGTCGTAGTAAGACTGAGTACATGTGTGTGAATGAAAGGGAGGGAAGTGGAACAGTAAGTTTACAGGGTGAAGAGGTGAAGAAGGTACAGGAGTTTAAGTACTTGGGGTCAACAGTCCAGAGTAATGGAGAGTGTGGGAAAGAGGTAAAGAAGCGAGTGCAGGCAGGTTGGAATGGGTGGAGAAAGGTGTCGGGAGTTCTGTGTGATCAGAAAATATCAGCGAGAATCAAGGGGAAGGTGTACAGGACAGTGGTGAGACCGGCCATGCTGTATGGTTTAGAGACAGTGTCACTGAGGAAGAGACAGGAGTCAGAGCTAGAGGTAGCAGAGCTGAAGATGTTGAGGTTCTCTTTGGGAGTGACAAGATTGGACAGGATTAGGAACGAATACATCAGAGGGACAGCTCATGTTGGACGTTTGGGGGACAAAGTTAGGGAGGCCAGATTAAGATGGTTTGGACATGTTCAGAGGAGGGAGAGTGAGTATATTGGTAGGAGAATGTTGGACATGGAGCTGCCAGGCAGGAGGCAAAGAGGAAGGCCAAAGAGGAGGTATATGGATGGAATTAATGAGGATATGAAGCTAGTGGGTGCAAGTGTTGAGGATGCAGAAGATAGGGATAGGTGGAGAGAGATGATTCGCTGTGGTGACCCCTGAAGGGAAAAGCCGAAAGAAGAAGAAGAAGAAGAAGAAGAAGAAGAAGTTTTTTCTGGTAAAAGTCACGTAGAACACAGCTGAGTCTTGTTTGCTCTTGAACTCTCTTCTTTATTAAGCTTGTCTGTAGCGATCTGCAAGTTTTGATTAAAAAGCTGTTAGAAATAAAGTTCATTAATGAAATTTAATCATGATTCGATAAGAAACTGAATCATGATGGGAAAATGTTAACCATCAGGAAGAAGAACAGGTTTTGGGGTTTCTTTGTCTTTAAAGATTGATGTCAGAAACTCAATTAATGTACTTCATCTGACTGATTTATTTAGCAAAACAATCATTAATGGAGAAAATAGAGCTAGCATGATCAACTGAAACATATTTAACAGTCATTTATTTTGTACATTGTTGATATTCCACATCGATTGTGAGTGTCCTAATAAATCCTATAAAAACCCTAAATGCCCCGCTCCATTACACAGGTTATCAGTAACTATTGCCTCTCATTACAGAGCGTGAATACTGTTTGATTACTGCTGTGTGACTGTCAGAGCAGATCACAGGTTGCTCTGAAGATGAAGAGAAGCACTGCTAAGCAGATTATTCTGTATCACTGGTCAGAAAGGGAGAATAAATACTCAGAAGGGGGTAGAATAACGGTGTGATCTATTAACAAAACTTCACATATACTGTAGCTAGGTAATTCAGTGCAAATTAGCCATAACTCTCAATATACCAAATTAGCAAAACACAGCCTTGTGGAATTCTAATAATGCTGATATTTATCTGCAGGAATATATTTTATTACAAAACGAAAACAGTTCTTTTATCAGCTGTGGAGCACAGAGCACTAAAGCAAGTCTGAGAAAACTGGAACAACTTACTCTTTAAAGCTGAGCTGTGAGATGTAGGGCAGACACTGAAGGAAACTGCTCACTTCACTCTCTTCATCTGACCAGTCTATCAGCTTCACTGGTTTCTTCTGTGTTTGGAGTTTCAGCACTTCTAGGAGGAGGGACACTTTTCCCTCTGAGAGCTTTATGGACCAGACTGCAGGAAGTGACCGGTAAACTGGCAGCAATGCTGGAAGGACACTCCTGCCTGTGTTACTCTCATACTGCTTCACATGTGAGAACAGATCCAGCAGGAAATCACTCTTATTCAATGTGTCTCGTCCTCCATAAGGAAAGGATCTGTGATTGCACAGTGATGCTAACAGCTCCAGTGATTTTCCCCCTGTGTGTTGGTCACTTTCTGTAGTGTGATGGAGGAGACTCATAAGGAACTCTGCAGGCTTCTGCTTCTGGTAATAATTCCTATTTAATAAATAAACAAAAAACAAATAAATATATAGGAAACTAAATATTTCATATTGTTAATATTTTGGATAAGCAAATATTTGCCTTCCATCATGATTTCTTTTATCCATCATCATGATAATTGTCAGCTATAACAAATCCACAGACTCCACTTCCCAGCATGCACCACGGCCTACAGTCACGGCTGCACCAGACTCCACTTCCTACACTGTACATTCACTTCCTGGTTCAGTCACCTGACTTCTGATCACACTCACCTGTTCTCAATCACATGTGCACTCAGTCTACACATTTTATAGAGACTTTCACACACACCTCAGTCCTGAAGTATTGACTCAGTTTCTGCTTTGTTCCTGACTGGACCGAGCCTTTTCTTCACTGTTTCTGCTCTCCTGGTTTCAGCTAGTTTCTGTACCTTGTTCTCTGTGTTATTGCCTTGATCGGTGTGTTCTGTTTACTGACCATCTGACCTGTGTCTGTGTTTCTGACCATGAATTTGATTATTAACTCGGACCGTTTGCTTTAGTTTCATTAAAGCTGCCTCACCTGCATCTGCATTTGTCTCAGCATCTCAATCATCACAATAATTAGCTAGCTAATATTAAAAGCTCACACACAGTCATATATAATAAAATGTATGTTTTAAATCTGTAATTATAAGGAATAAAAAGCCCACATGACTGCAGCTGTGTGAGTTAGAAACCCTCCCATTTTCAAAACTTAAACCAGTAAACACATCAAATATGACCAGTGTAACACTGAGCAAATCAAAGCACTGATTTAAAGAAAGTATTGAATTTGGATAAGCTGCAATTTTTCTTCAAAATATTCCACTCAATGGGATAAAAAAATAAAATATTTTCCACAGATATTGATTAATTTCAGGCCCAGCATTTCCCCCTCGGCCCTGGACTACAGTCATGTTACCCCGTGCACGAGTCTGGCCATGTCAGCAGTGCAGGGAAGAATAAAGAGGAAGGAGTGGAGAATTTGGGGGTGAAGTCACACCCTGAGCATGTCTTTAACGCTCCGCTTACACCAGTCTCTCTCAGCCAATCAGATGCTCTTTCAGTAACAGTTAACCTCTTTATCTTCACCAAGTAGGGTTTATGTAACTGAATAAACCAAACAGGAAATGAGGTAGATGAAGAGGATGGACAGATTCCTCAGACCTCTATAAAAGATGATGCATTTTCACTAGAACTTTACTATAAACTTTATAAGGCACAAAAAGAGTCTCCTGTTCTTCAGTCTATTCAGTTGTGACATTTAGCTCACTATAGCACAGTGTCCTGGATCAGATGACTGAGGGATTTTCAGATTTAAATGAGAAAAACAAATGCACAAAAATTATATTCCAGTAAAATTAAAACATCTTAAAATGTCTCTGGAAGTCTGGGATGTTTTTGTAAGAAGAACATGAATGATTTTGTCAGTTGTGAAATATAAACAATCAATATACTCATGTAAAAATCAGGTTCAGGGCCAGTCACATTCATTTGTAGAAATATTTCCTTAAAACTAAAACAGTTCTTTTATCAGCTGTGGAGCACAGAGCACTAAAGCAAGTCTGAGAAAACTGGAACAACTTACACTTTAAAGCTGAGCTGTGAGATGTAGGGCAGACACTGAAGGAAACTCCTCACTTCACTCTCTTCATCTGACCAGTCTATCAGCTTCACTGGTTTCTTCTGTGTTTGGAGTTTCAGCACCTCTAGAAGAAGGGAGACTTTTGTCTCTGAGAGCTTTATGGACCAGACTGCAGGAAGTGACCGGTAAACTGGCAGCAATGCTGGAAGGACAGTCCTGCCTGTGTTACTCTCATACTGCTTCACATGTGAGAACAGATCCAGCAGGAAATCACTCTGTTCTTCAGTATTATATGGCTTCACTTTCTTCACTGTCTGCTGGATGTATTGTGGTTGGTGTAGAGCTGTTTGCAGACACAAATCCAGTAGAAATGTTCTCCATCTCTCTTTTTTCTCTTCCTGTTTAGAGTCAAACCTGGAGAAAAGGAATAAAGTCACATTATTACAGTAAACACAGAGAGAACACACACATACAGAGAGAAAAATACAGAAGAAATAAGTTTTTTTTACTTTGCTCTCTTACATTTGTTTTGTTTTGTTATTAGAGTAATCCTAGATCAACAGCTGCAGAACTACTGAAAACCACACCCCCTCCTGGCCACACCCCCTCCTGCTCTAGCTCAAGCTTTAAATCATGGTGAGAATATTCACTGTGTGTCGTAATCAGAGTCACTTAAAGGGAGAGTTCATCTTTTTTCATGTTTGGAACGATCAGATCCAAGTGGAAAAAAGTTTTAAATAATTGGATTAGAAAAGATAACTTTACAAAAAATTTAATAAATTCAGGGTTTGAACTGATTATTCACATTTCAAGACTAAGAACAGAAAAGATTGAGCTGAAAATAATTTTGTTCATTTTCAGAATCAGATATTTTATTCTAAAAATGGTGATGTTTATCTGCAGGAATATTTCATAATCTTCTTCTTCTTCTTTCGGCTTTTCCCTTTAGGGGTCGACACAGCGAATCATCTCTCTCCACCTATCCCTATCTTCTGCATCCTCAACATTGGACCCACTAGCTTCATATCCTCATTAATTCCATCCATATACCTCCTCTTTGGCCTTCCTCTTTGCCTCCTGCCTGGCAGCTCAATGTCCAACATTCTCCTACCAATATACTCACTCTCCCTCCTCTGAACATGTCCAAACCATCTTAATCTGGCCTCCCTAACTTTGTCCCCCAAACGTCCAACATGAGCTGTCCCTCTGATGTACTCATTCCTAATCCTGTCCAATCTTGTCACTCCCAAAGAGAACCTCAACATCTTCAGCTCTGCTACCTCTAGCTCTGACTCCTGTCTCTTATTCAGTGACACTGTCTCTAAACCATACAGCATGGCCGGTCTCACCACTGTCCTGTACACCTTCCCCTTGATTCTCGCTGATATTTTCTGATCACACAGAACTCCCGACACCTTTCTCCACCCATTCCAACCTGCCTGCACTCGCTTCTTTACCTCTTTCCCACACTCACCATTACTCTGGACTGTTGACCCCAAGTACTTAAACTCCTGTACCTTCTTCACCTCTTCACCCTGTAACCTTACTGTTCCACTTCCCTCCCTTTCATTCACACACATGTACTCAGTCTTACTACCACTGACTTTCATTCCTCTTCTCTCCAGCGCAAACCTCCACCTCTCCAGGTTTTCCTCCACCTGCTCCCTGCTCTCACTACAGATCACAATGTCATCTGCAAACATCATTGTCCAAGGAGACTCCTGTCTGACCTCCTCTGACAACTGGTCCATCACTATAACAAACAGGAAGGGGCTCAGAGCCGATCCCTGATGAAGTCCCACCTCCACTTTGAACTCCTCTGTCTGACCTACAGCACACCTCACCACTGTCCTGCACCACTCTGAGATACTTCTCTGCTACTCCTGACTTCCTCATACAGTACCACAACTCTTCTCTTGGCACTCTGTCATACGCTTTCTCCAAGTCTACAAACACACAGTGCAACTCCCTTTGACCATCCCTATACTTCTCCATCAAAATTATCAGAGCAAAAATTGCATCTGTTGTGCTCTTTCTGGGCATGAAGCCATACTGCTGCTCACAAATTTCCACTACCTTCCTTAACCTAGCTTCCACTACTCTTTCCCATAGCTTCATTGTATGGCTCATCAACTTTATCCCCCTATAGTTGCTGCAACTCTGCACATCATCCTTATTCTTAAAGATCGGCACTAACACACTTCTCCATTCCTCAGGCATACTCTCACTCTCTAAAACCCTGTTGAACAAACTAGTTAAAAATTCCACTGCTGCCTCTCCTTCCAGACCTCCACCGGGATGTCGTCAGGACCAACAGCCTTTCCACTTTTCATCCTCTTCAAAGCCTTCCTGACTTCATCCTTTCTAATCTTATCTACTTTCTGTTCCACAGAGTTCACCCCATCTACTCTTTTTTTCCCTCTCATTTTCCTCATTCATCAGCTCCTCAAAGTACTTTTCCCATCTCCTCTGTACACCCTCCTCACTTGTGAGCACCCTTCCATCTCTATCCTTAATAACTCTAACTTGCTGCACATCCTTCCCATCTCGATCCCTCTGCCTAGCTAACCTGTACAAGTCCTTCTCTCCTTCTCTAGTGTCTAACCTAGTGTACAACTCGTCATATGCCTTCTGCTTGACCTAAGACACCTCCCTCTTCACTCTGCGCTGTGACTCCTTGTATTCCTGTCTGTTCTCTTCTGTCCTGTCCATGTCCCACTTCTTCTTGGCTAACCTCTTCCTCTGGATACTATCCTGAACTTCCTCATTCCACTACTAAGTCTCCTCATCTTCTTTCCTCCTACCAGATGACACACCCAGCACCTTTCTCCCTGTCTCCCTGATCACTTCTGCAGTAGTTTCCCAGTCATCTGGCAGCACTACCTGACCACCCAGAGCCTGCCTCAACTTCTGTCTAAATTCCTCACAACATTCCTCCTTTTTCAGCACTTGGTTTTCTTCTCTCTCTCTATCTTTGACCTCTTCGTCTTACAGACCATCAAAGTCATCCTACACACCACCATCCTATGCTGTCTGGCTACACTCTCTCCCACTACCACTTTACAGTCACTAATCTCTTTCAGATTGCCTCTTCTACATAGGATGTAGTCTACCTGTGTTCTCCTACCTCCACTCTTGTAAGTCACTCTATGCTCCTCCCTCTTCTGAAAATAAGTGTTAACCACAGCCATGTCCATCCTCTTAGCAAAGTCCACTACCATCTGTCCTTCAAGGTTCCTTTCCTTAACTCCAAACTTGCCCATCAGCTCCTCATCACCTTTGTTCCCCTCACCAACATGTCCATTAAAATCCGCTCCTATCACCACTCTCTCACCCGTGGGAATACTCTCCATCACCTCATCTAATTCACTCCAGAATCTCTCTTTCTCCTCCAACTCACAACCTACCTGTGGAGCATAACCACTAACAACATTCAACATCACCCCTTCAATCTCTAACTTCAGACTCATCACCCTGTCTGACACTCTCTTCACCTCCAGGACATTCCTCACAAACTCCTCCTTCAGGACCACACCTACCCCATTTCTCTTACTATCCACACCATAATAAAACAGCTTGAATCCTGCTCCTATACGACGAGCCTTGCTATGCTTCCACTTGGTCTCCTGTACACACAGTATATCCACCTTCTTTCTCTCCATCATATCAGCCAGCTCTCTACCTTTCCCTGTCATAGTACCAACATTCAGAGTTCCTATTCTCAGTCCTCACTCTTACCTTTCCTCTTCTCTCTCTGTCTCTGCACTCTCCTCCCTCCTCTACTTCTTCGACCAACAGTAGCCCAATTTCCACCAGCGCCCTGTAGGTCAACGGCACCGATGGCGGTCATTGTTAACCCGGGCCTCGACCGATCCGGCATGAAATTCGTACTGACGATTCGCATGGTTAAATTTGGCAATGTTTTACCCCAGATGCCTTTCCTGACGCAACCCTCTCTATTTATCCGGGCTTGGGACCGGCACAGAAGTCACTGGACTGTGACCCCCATGGCTAGATTGCAGGAATATTTCATAATATTAAAAACAAACGGGGCTTTTATCAGCTGTGGAACACAGAGCACTAAAGCAAGTCTGAGAAAAATTAAATAACTTACACATTAAACCTGACTGCAAGAAGTGACCAGTAAATTTGATTTGGTGATCATGGTGCCCACTGTGGCTGATGTTGCT